>JARYHS010011408.1:297420745-297524267 GCA_031002005.1 Vandiemenella viatica | reverse complement strand
AAACACAATAGGCCAGGAACCATGATGGTCACGATAATATCATATTGGTGAAGAAACTGATATTATACAGGGTGGCCCAAAAAGTAGTTATACAGTACATATAAGTTTTAAGATGTTTTAGGGAAAACTCAAACTTCCTCTTTCGTTTATGAATTCCGTGTTAAAAGAATTTAACCAGACATTTGTAACTCTACATGTTTTATGTTCCAATTTAACAAACTTATTATTTTTCTAAGATTACATAATTGATTGTTCCCTTTCTTTGTGTCTAGGGTAAACGATGGCTGTAATATGAGCGAGGAGCAACGAAGGTGGATTCTTAAGACCTACTGGAAGTATGAAAATGCAGAGACCGTGCGTAGGTTGTGGGAAGAGGAATTTCATTTGGCCGTCACGTCTTACGATTTACCGCATCAGAGAAAGTTTGAGGCCACGAGTTCCGTCGCCAATGCACCGAAGTCTGGGACGACCGCGCACGACATCGATACAGGAAAATTCGTAAACAGTCAAAGTAGTCAACGGACGTGTGTCTCGGGAGCTGGGTATCCCAAGGATATCATTACAACGTCTGGTTGCAGCAGCTGCACCTTAATCATTACAGCACCAGACTGTTGCATCGCCTAGTTGAGGACTATACAGACCGCAGACTAAGTTCTGTGAGAGAGGCGCAATCAACTGGACTGAACAACCAGATTGCTTCGAAAATCGTGTGGACAGATGAAGGCCTGTTTTTAAATTGTCTGTTCACATCAACAGACATAACTGTGTGTTACTGGGCCGATGAAAACCCAAATTGTCATTATGACTATGCAATTAAATAGGCCAGGCGCACAGAGTGGGCTGCATATCATGCGATGTGTCGTGGACCTGTCTTTTTCGATGGAAATTGATGGCCCCATATAACTGGACATGCTGATCGAAGTTGTGTGTGCCACAACTGCAAGCACGGCCCGACTTCACGGAATTGTTCTTTCAACAGGATGAGCTCCCCACCGCATTTTCTCTTTGACGGTTCCGTAGATACTTAGACGAGGCATTCACGCAGCGTTGGATGGGCGAGGGAAAGCATGACTTGTCAGCACGTTCCACGGACTTAAACGGTAATGGATTTCGTTATTCTGGGGAGTAGGCCTAGTAAAGGATAAGGTTTATTTCAGAAAACCTGCACAGTATTATAGTTGAAAAATTTCATCGATGATGCGTTTAAGGTAATTCGTTCTAACCGGAATTTTTGTCACACTGTGTGAGAGAGTGTCAGGGACAGGTTGCAGGATCAATGCCGAAGGTGGACATTTTGAGCACCTACGGGATTAAATATGCTGATAAGTAACGTGTACTACCTTTGTGGCACTCTGTATATGCTCCGCTTTTTCTTTGAAATTTATTACTAACTTGTGGTCAAGAAGTAGTAATTAATTGTAGGGTTTTATGTGACAGGTGTCAGAGGAGGGTAACTTGACAACCTCTACGCTGACACTGCGACCGACGGCGGAGGACCACGACAGGTCGTTGACCTGCAGGGCGGAGAACCCGCGCCTCAGAGCTACCGCCATGGAGGACTCCCTGCGGCTCAACGTGCACTGTGAGTAGCTCGCTACCAGTTTTTTGACGTTTGCCTGTTTTCTCTACTTGTCAGTCTATCACGTACGTTGTAAGTAGTTTGTTGTTGTAACCGTCATTCCCCTTCGTATTATGTATGTTTTGGGTCAAATCAGTTCATCAGTTCGCCCAAGAACGAATGCGTAAACACCGAGCGTGGTGGTGTGAACGGTTAAAGTTTGGCCTCGTATCCGGGTGGACGACGGTTCGATCCCCGTCCGGGCATCCTAATTTGGGTTTTCCATGATTTCTCCAAATCACTCCAGGCGAATGCCGGGATGCTTCCTTCAAGAAAGGCCATGGCCGAATTCCTTCCCGTTCCTTGTCCCCAGTCCCCAGTCCCATCCCGCCTCTAAGACCATAGACGTCGACGAGGCTAAGCAATAAGGGGAAAAAAATGACTGCATAACATAAATTACACCATTTCCTTGTGATAGAAGCAGCATGAATCTGATTTGAAGGATGTTCAGTCTGCCAGTAAAGGCCCCTGCCAGGCAGACCTCACACACAACGCGCCTGCACGCCGGGATACATATACGACTCCAAACAGGCGCAGAGACATCAAAACAAACCAGGAAAACAAATAGAATCATCTAGAAGCTAAGTGGGACTATTTCTTACAGAGGTCGCCGTACTACCACACAACGGAATTCCTGCGCCAGGCCGCCTATATAAGCGTTAGCCGGCCGCTCCACCGCCAGTTCCGGCCTGACCGCGGAACCAGCTTCAACTACAGAAGACCACCGGAAGTTCGCGAGAAGTAGAAGCCGTCTCTCTACCCCGGATCAGGACCAGGCTAAATTTCTCGACGGTCATCCGCTAACTGTACCACCTTTGTTATTGTTTACCAGTGTTTTGTGTACATAGTAATAAACCTCAAGGAACCATTAAGTGTAGTTCACTCAGTGGCGACAAGGTTGGGATAAGAACTCTCGACCATCATGGCTACGCCAGCAGCACCTACGGAATGGCAACAGTTCCTCCAAGGACTTCTACATCAGTTCTTCGAATCTCAGAGACAACTGATTGCGGAAGTCAGGAATCTCCGCCAACCCACGGCCCCGCCTCCGTTCCCAGCATTCAACGACGACGTCGAGGAATGGGAGACCTACGAGAAGCGCATAAGACAACACTTCGCAATTCATCACATATCCAAAGAAGAAGACCAACGTGCATATTTCCTTTCCTGGAACCAATCGAAGATGTATGTCTTGCTCACCAAACTTCAGCCACAAGACCCCGACACCCTCACCTTCACGACCATCTGTACGACACTGAATGCATACTACAGACGCCGGTACCATGTCGTCGCGGCCCGCGTCGAATTCTATCAATGCCGGAAGAAGCCCGATCAGACGTATCGCCAGTGGGCGGCCGAACTCCAAGGCCTTAGCAGAAAATGTAAGTTTCAAACTCGTTGTTCCCACGAATCCTACGCCGACGACATGGTGCGTGATCACATCATACAGGCTGCACCAGATGCCGCACTCCGGCATGACGCCCTCAAGTTAGAGGACCCATCCCTGGAGCAGGTCATCGAACTTGCCTACAAATTCGAAATATCTACGGCCGCAGATCGCCGCCTGGAGTCCTGGGCGGATGTGGCCGCAATCCGAACCGACGTAGAGGACACACAGGACGTCGCCGCCATCCAGAGCTCCCAGTCGCGCTCCTCCCGACACCACAACCGGGGACCGCTTCCTCAGAAGGACATCGAACCGGCCCGTTCCGGCAGGGGCACCAAGTCTCGGCAGCAGCAGCGGATCCCGCAGCGCCGACGCCGCAGCCCGCTCCGCCTACCCTCCTGCCCCGCCTGTTATTCAGCACATGAGAGGGAAAATTGTCCGGATCGTTGGGCTGAATGCTCACGTTGCGGCAAGGAAGGACACCTGGCGTCCGTCTGCCGCACCAACACCACCAATGCCAATCCCGGCTCTCGCCGCCCAGGGTCTTACCAAGACAGGTTGAGCGGCGCACCTATGGATATCAATCAGGTAGACACTTCCACAGCATCCAAACTTTTTATTGACGTTACGGTCAATGGCAAGCCTCTGCGCCTACAAGTCGACACAGGAGCAGCAGTCTCATTGCTTAATTATACTACTTATGTGCAAATTGGCTCGCCCCCCCTCTCGCCGGCCCCCAAGCGCCTCCTGACATACAACAAACAGGAAATAGCACTCCTGGGACAATTCACAGCAAACGTCATGTATAAGTCTGTACATCGTTCAGTCCCCTTTTTAGTAGTTAACAGTTCTCTCACAGCAGACTTATTTGGACTGGACGCTTTCCGCTTATTCGGATTTTCAATTGAGGATAACATACACCTCGTATCTCAGCATGTTCCTTTTCCTGAAGTGGACGCCCTTTGCACCGAGTTTCAGGACCTGTTCTCACCAGGCGTCGGCTGTGCAAAGGACTTCGAAGCATCACTCCAACTCCGGCCGGACGTACGGCCTCGATACTTCCGGGCACGCCAGGTACCCGTAGCGCTTCAACAACCACTTCAGGAAGAACTTCAACGTCTCCAAGACGAAGGGATCCTCCAGCCGGTGCGGTTCAGCCCCTGGGCCACGCCGTTGGTCATAGTTCAGAAGCCAGGACGCCGCTTACGTCTCTGTGGTGACTTTAAGACCACCGTCAACCCGCATCTGCTGGTAGACGACTATCCACTTCCGAGACCGGACGACCTCTTCCGTAAACTAGCAGGAGGTACCTACTTTACAAAAATTGACCTGGCAGAAGCATACCTTCAAATCCCTTTGGATATCCAGTCCCGACAATACACAGTCATCAACACTCCCTCTGGCCTCTTCCAACTCAACCGGCTCATGTTCGGCTTGGCCAGTGCTCCAGCGATTTTTCAACGGTATCTCGAACAACTTCTCCAGGATATTCCGGGATGCATCAACTATCTCGACGACATAGTCGTCACGGGACCCTCCGCTGCCGAACACATGACCAACCTCCGCCTACTCTTCCTCCGCCTCCGTGCAGCAGGATTAAAATGCAACCTTTCCAAGTGTCAATTTTTTCAACAATCCATTTCCTACCTGGGTCACATCATCGCTCAGGAAGGCATCTCCCCAGCATTTTCCTATGTGGACGCTATTTCCAACTTACCTCGGCCTCAGGATCTACATCAGTTGAAATCTTTTTTAGGCAAGATTTCATACTACAGAAAATTTATACCCTCAGCAGCACAAGTGGCAGCACCCCTGTACCACCTCTGTCGCAAGAATGTCCCGTTCCGTTGGACCCCAGCTTGCGAGACCGCATTCCACACCCTTAAACAGCAGCTCAAGTCCGCAGCATGCCTCATGCCATACACTCCAAACCTCCCCTTGATACTTGCCACAGATGCATCCGATTACGGTGTGGGGGCAGTTCTGTCTCATAAATTACCAGATGGCACGGAACGCCCCGTAGCCTACATCTCCAAAGCCCTATCGGCTGCTCAGCTTAAATATTCTCAAATCGAGAAAGAGGCGCTAGCTATTGTTTTTGCCTGCTCCAAATTCTATTCCCTTTTATATGGGATTTCTTTTCATCTCATTACCGACCACAAGCCACTCCTATCACTATTTGATCCGTCCACACGTCTGCCTACCAAAACATCCCACCGCATCCAGCGTTGGGCACTATTCCTGTCCCAGTTCAGATATACCATGCATTTCCGTACCACCTCCAGGCATGCCAATGCAGACGCCTTATCCAGACTACCGCAGGGACCAGACCTTGCCTTCGACAAGTCGGAACTTCTGGTGTTCCAGATCGACGATGACATACAAGAAGCACTGAAGACATTTCCAGTCACGGCCTCAAAAGTCGCGGCAGCCACAGGGGAGGACCCCCTCCTCCGTGTCATCCGACACCACATCCAACACGGGTGGCAAACACGTTCCCCTCCACGCCATCATCAAGACCTCAAGTTCTACTACTCCATCCGCCACCAGCTCTCAGTAGTAGAGGGAGTGCTCCTCCGCACAGAACCAAATTCCACCCCGAGGGTCGTCGTTCCGAGATCCCTACAACCGACAATCCTCCAAACTCTCCACCAAGGACACTGGGGAATTGCCCGCACCAAATCCCTTGCCAGACGCCATGTATTCTGGATCGGCCTTACCACGGATGTCACGAAGATGGTGCGGCGCTGTACCATCTGTGCCCAACAACTGCCCCGCCCCCCTCAAAAGTTCCTTTCCTGGCCGGCACCGTCCGGACCCTGGGAACGCATTCACCTCGACTTCGCTGGCCCATTCCTAGGCCACCAGTGGCTCCTAGTGACGGATGCCTTTTCCCACTTCCCATATGTCGTCCGTTGCTCCACAATCACCACAGAGGTCACCATTTCAGCCCTCACGAAGATCTTTTCCATCGAAGGATTACCATACGCTATCGTCACAGATAACGGACCGCAATTTCGAAGTCGGGAATTCCTATCCTTCTGTACCGCCAACAATATCCAACACCTCCTCACCCCGCCCTTCCACCCCCAATCTAACGGGGAGGCGGAACGGCTAGTCAGAACATTCAAAACCCAAATGACCAAATACACCACAAGTCACAAACTCGAAGAGGCATTGACACTCTTCCTCAGTTCCTATCGAACCACTCCAGTGGGGGCCAAAAGCCCGGCGGAATTGCTACATGGCCGCCAACCTCGCACTCTCCTCCATCTCCTCTTACCCCCGCCCAAAGTACAGGTACCTTCGGGCCCATTCCGTTTCACCCCGGGCTCCCTAGTCTGGGCCCGCGGGTTTGGCTCCCGGGCCGGTTGGCTTCCGGGGGTCATCCAGCGGCCCCGGGGCCGCCAACTGTTCGACGTCAGCCTGGATGGCCGGATAGTGCGACGCCATCGAAACCAACTACGTCCCCGCTACCCCACGGCACCGTCCTCTTCCACCACGGCACGGCCATCCACTTCTTCCTCTCCTTCCCTGCCACCTCCACCACTCCTGCCGTCTAACCGTTGCTCAGGGACAGTTACAGCGCCACCAACGACGCCACAACCTGTCGGTCGCTCCGACACCCTTCAGCCGCAGCCTCTCGACCACCTGCGGGGACCATCTTCAGCGCCCCCCGTACAGCCCCCGGCCATCGACGCCGACGAACCGATGCCGTTAGCTCCACAAGTACCTCCACCACAACCTGCACCACGACGCAGGTCGGCACGCATCGCCAGGGGAACAGCTCCGTACTCCCCTGGAGGTAGCCTTCATAGTCTGCTCCAGGGCGCCGCGGCAGACGACCTCGCAGACGTCGCAGACATCGCTTCCCCCCCTCCCCCCCCGGGAGGGAGGTATGTTCAGTCTGCCAGTAAAGGCCCCTGCCAGGCAGACCTCACACACAACGCGCCTGCACGCCGGGATACATATACGACTCCAAACAGGCGCAGAGACATCAAAACAAACCAGGAAAACAAATAGAATCATCTAGAAGCTAAGTGGGACTATTTCTTACAGAGGTCGCCGTACTACCACACAACGGAATTCCTGCGCCAGGCCGCCTATATAAGCGTTAGCCGGCCGCTCCACCGCCAGTTCCGGCCTGACCGCGGAACCAGCTTCAACTACAGAAGACCACCGGAAGTTCGCGAGAAGTAGAAGCCGTCTCTCTACCCCGGATCAGGACCAGGCTAAATTTCTCGACGGTCATCCGCTAACTGTACCACATTTGTTATTGTTTACCAGTGTTTTGTGTACATAGTAATAAACCTCAAGGAACCATTAAGTGTAGTTCACTTCAGAAACAGAATCAGAAGTTATATGAAAATCTCGTATACAAATGTCATTTACTTTCAAAATACTTGTATGTAGATAAAATGTCAAGAGAAATAATGTTTATTTTAACAATCAGTCAGTAATTAACTTTTAAGTAAATAATAATACTAGTTTTCTGGTTACTGTAGCTAGCATTCGTAAGTTAAAAATAACAAGTTAAATTTTAAAAACAAAAACTTAGCAGCATTTCTTGTTTTAAACTGCTTCTCTTTTCATAATAAGTTAATGCTGCTTCACTGACAAAAACCTACGGACTAATGATAACAACATGTAATATTTTTGAGCGTTCATTTGCCACCACTTAGGAGGCTCTCCTTTTGATGGAAGTCTTATTCCCTACAACTATTGGACTAGATTGACTTTGATTTTATTTTTTCTTCTTCTTGAACCTAAAGACCTGCATTTAGTTTTTCACTCTCTTTAAGCTCTTCTAGAAGCATACATTTCAAATTAGTTTTTAAAACAATTGAAGTGTGGTGGAAATTCTTTTTCACATAACTTAAACTTTGCCACAGATTCAATTTTTTTGGTTTCCTTTTGAGACAGACTATTCGTTATACAACCAAATACATACATAGTAGATAAACTCTCAAGGCACTAGTTCTCTTCATACTGAAGCGTTAAAAAACGTTGATAGTATCAACGTGGAACAATCGATATCAACAGCTCATTCAAAACAGATGTTCGATAACCGTACAGATTTGTCCAAAATATTCAACACCTTGAAGGGCTTGCCGAGATAAGGTCTTTATGTGAGAGGAGCCAACAACGATGAAAATTCAAATTTCATCGAACTGAAGATGTGACTGAACTAAAAATTATGGCTACAACGAGATGGCTGCAAATGGCTTCATTCTTGATTTCATCACTACTACACTATTGTCTGGAATTATGCAAGAAATAGAAGCATCTTCCCTGAGAATCGTTTAGGAAGATTTCAATTCCAGTGAATATTTTATTGGATTATTTGTAACCGAGAATACCCAGACAGAACTCTTATTTGTTCTGGTTATTAACATTTTCGCCAAACACAAGTTGGCACTCTCAAAACTCAGACTAGCGGTAAAAAGGGGTTTCTAAAAAAAATTACGGAATTTTATTCACGAATATACAATGAAGAGCCTCGAGCTCTATTTGTGCACTGTACTGCTCATAATCTCAATCTTGCAATACTACATGGAACTGAGAGAGTTATAACACCAAGAAAATTTATTGGAACTCTTAAGGATTTGATAAACTACGTGCGATACTTGTTGAAACGACTTGGACAGTTTAGGAAACGGGAAATCGGAATAGTGATGATTTTCATTCTTTTGCAACCTTTTGTCTGACAAGGTACTTATAAAAATTATAGGTTTAATCCACTTTTAAGAAAAATATGGTTTTTGTATTTGTAAACATATTTATTAATTCTTTACAGATGGTTAGTTAGAATCAAATCTCTCAAAACAGTAAGAGAAAATTATCAGAAGCTAATGGAATTTTTAAATGATCATTCTGCGTCCAGAAGTCGATAGTGCTATCGCAGCAAAGGCTTCTGGATTTTATTCCTACATGGAATCGTTTGAGTTTATTTTCTGTTTAACAATGATGATAGAAATTTTTGATCACGTCTAAATTTTGACTTCAGATATACAGAAATCCAATCTACGATTTAATTGAATCGTAGAAGCGAAAATCTTTAAATCTCATCTTCAAATTTATAACCAAGAACTGATTTCGTTAAAGAGTCGATTCTACAACGATTCCATCCAATTCTTCAAATCATTTGAACGATTCACTTTTCGAGAGCCCACAATTGTTGAAAGAATTATATATATATATATATATATATATATATATATATATATATATATATACTTATGGCTTTACGCCTCGTCGACGTCAAGGTCACTAGAGGAGGGATGGGACTGGGGACAAGAAATGGGAAGGAATTCAGCCATGGGCTTTAGAAGGAAGCATACTTGTGTTCGCCTGGAGTGATTTGGGGAAACAATGGAAAACCCATATCTCGATGCCCGTACAGGGATTAGAACCGGCCCCTTCCCGAATGCGAGGCCAGAACGTTAACCGCTAATACCCACTACGCTCGGTATATAAATTTCTATAAGCATGATTTTGACCAATAAAGATTGGTGAGTGATAAAGGCATGTTTTTGCAACTTTTTAGAAGGTGAGAAGAGCAGGCAAAAATTTTGAGAAGGATTATATATATATATTTACAAATGGACTAGAGGACTCATACCAGAGTTTGTGCACTTCGTTCGACTAGTCGTCACGAATCCTGGATTGTACTGTGCGAATGAACAAAGTTTTTCGATGTTACGCCGACACAATACTTGCACAAGATCGACAATGTTGCGAGATAGACTCAATAACATTGCAATATAACATGTAAAAGGTAATCTCACTGATAAAATTGATTTCGAAAAATTGTTGAACCTGTTCATTTCAAAAGAAGCAAAGCGCAATAAAGTTTTTTAAACTGCGCAGTTAATACTGAATAATAAATTTAAAAAATAATTTTTGTAGACAATTAAAGTATATTGAATAAATTATATGATAATTTTTTAATAACATTTTTAGGGGGAACCTCCCTTCCCCCCCCCCATACACACACACACCAATTACCTAACTACCCACCCGGGCTTAACACGAAACGCCGGCCCTGGTAATGGTGATGAAAGCATTATAAGCTCCGGCAAACGAGGAATGTCAGAAAATGAAGAAACATCAGCTCTTCAGCTACTACCAATAGACCTGCTCAAACTTCACGCAATCCAGGGAGTCAACGATCAAGTAAACGATCAAAAACACTTAGTAACTCACCAGCTACTGTGCCTACTGAAGATCATTGTGTAAAATTCAAAAGTTACTGTAACAAAACCAAAAATCAAGAATTATATCAACCAATTTCACAATTTTGGTATATAATACATTAGCACGTTTTAAATTGTGTTGGAGTAGGTTGTAAGCTATAAAATCTGTATTTTCATAATTATAATTACGCCTGAGCATTTTCATTTTACGCCTGAGTCTGAAAGTTGGGAATAACAAATACGCCTAGATTTATAAACGAATTTCTAGCACTGGTGTCCACAGATGCTCAATATTTGCACCTTTAGTAATCGAGTTCTTCCCGTACCCGATGCAGCATGTCTCTGTCAATGCGAGCAAATGCATTGGTGATGCGAACCCGCAGGTCTGGCAGATCAACTAGTACTGGTGGCACGAACACTGTGTCTTTTACGAAACAACAAACAAGGAAGTCGCAGGGGGTTAGGTCAGGGGAACGAGGAGGCCGTGACATTAGATGAAGGTCAGAATCCCCAGCGCGACCAATCCATCTGTTTGGAATCCTGGTGATAAGGAAATTACGGACAACTAGAGATAAATGGGGTGGAGCACCGTCCTGCTGGAAAATGAAATCTTCACTGTCAGCTTCCAGAAGTTACATGAACCAATTCTGAAACATTTGCAGATAGATTTTCCCTGTGATCGTCACCTCATTAGAGAAAAAAGGACCATAATGTTTCTTTCGTGAGATCGCGCAAAACACGTTCACTTTGGGAGAGTCACGAACGTGCTACACATAAACAAGGGAGTTTTCGGTCACCCAAATGCGCACATTGTGCCCGTTCACTTTTCCACTCACATGAAAAGTCGCCTCATCACTAAACACAGGATTTCTGCGAATGTTTCGTCTTGTTCTAGACATTGGGCACCGAATTGAAAACGACGCACTTCATCGTTGCGCGACAGTGTTTGTAGCAACTGTAACTTGTAAGGTTTCATACACAGTCGCTTTCGTAGGATTCTCCAAACGGTCTTCTGTGGAATACCTAATTCCCTGCTCGCTCGAGGAGTAGGTTTCTGTGGGCTACGAACGTAACTGGCGCGCACACGTTCAACGGTTTCTTCACACACAGGAGGGCGACCCGTTGTTTTACCTTTATGAAGACATCCCGTGGCCTTAAACTGTTGATACCAACGCCGAATGATGTTAGAATGCGGGAGATCCTCGCCGAACTTTGTTATGAAGTGTCTCTGAACAGTTACCAGAGTCTGAGTCGAATGAAATTCGAGGAGAAGGTACGCTTCCTAACTTTCAGCCATCTTGCTCTCTAGCGGGCACCGTGGGAAGCTTGCAGTTAGTGCAATCCAAACTTGAGGAGCCACTTGTCTTATAACAGCAAACCCCATAAGGACAGCCAAAAGAAAAATCGTGAAATCGTTGCAATCATTTTGACTAGCCCTATATTATACGTCATTTGGAATATATAGTTAGAAATTTCTCAAGATTAACATAGTTGTTCCGTACCATTGCGATTGGAGAATGTAAACTTTAGTAAAATGAATTATGAAAACTGATGCAATAAGTTGAAATTATGTTAATCGGGGCACACATTCTATCTCTTCAATTGGTGACAAAAAGGAAATAAAGTAAAAAAAAAATACATATCAACTTCTTTTTCTGAAACTCACATTATTTAATTTACTGAAAATAAAACTTCTCTTGCTGCACGATACTAAACGTCAGTACTCTCTCTCATTATTTTTTTGTTTATTTGTGGCCATTTATTTATTAGGGCCTTCATCAGCCTTCATTACAGACTTGTGTGCAGTTTTGTGAAAGATAAATGAATGATGGCCCAGTCTACCCTCAGCGTGGCTAATTAGCCTGTAAGGCGACCCTCCCGCCGCGCACTGCCGACTGAATGGTAGCGATTGTCGTGAGCGGACCCCGTGCGCATGCGCAGTGCGGTGCAGCGGGGACTCGTCGCTCGGCCGCTCGTCATTCAGTCGGTGCGCCGCGTGTCTGTCAGGCGCGCAGAGTGACGTCATGGAGGGCAGAGTGCCGCTGAGGAGGAGCGCCGACCAGGGTGAGTGCGGTCGCACTCCACGGCCACCCTTCTTCTCTATTCTTCATTTACGGATGTTACAAGAAAAATGATTTTTCGTTTTTTCAGTGATTAGATTCATAATTAGCGTTCTGGCCTCGCATTCGGGAGGACGGTGGTTCGAATCCCCGTCCGGGCATCCAGATCTGGATTTTCCATGGTTTCCCAAATCACTCCAGGCAAATGCCGGGATGCTTCCTTCATAAGGCCATGGCCGAATTCCTTCCAAATCCTTGCCCCCATCCTTTCCCGTCTCTAAAGACCTCGCTGTTAAGAGACGTAAAGCAGTGAAAAAAAAAACATAATGTTATTTGCTTAAATCCTCGTTATTTAACTCAGTGGTCCGCAACCGGAGTGCCGCGACGAGTTGAAAGCTGTGCCGCGAAATCTTACCAATTATAAGGAATGAATTGTCAAGTTTTTATTAGTTATTTTTTAGTTTCATGTGCCGCGAATTGTTCGTGTTGTTGTATTCTAAGAAATTAAATGTTATTTATTTACTCACAGTTCCTGTTAGTTTTGTTTATTCATCTTTTAAATATTTTTATTCCTCGCCTGTACTGCTGCGCTTTGAGGTTCTGTTATATTTACCGCATGTTCTGCGTATGCGCTTTCCCCTCAGTCTAAACTGCTGGGATTAGCAGAACTTTCTAAGCCTTATATTATTTTATTACGGTATTGGGTGCTTCTTCAACAATACTTCTTTGTTCCTGTTTCGTTGCACCAACGCATTGTTAGACATCACTGTAAAAACAATTGGCACTGAATATGTGAATTCTTTGAAGTGTATAAATCCCGCTTCTTACAATTACTTCAGTTCTATCATAGCTCTGCTCTGAAGTGGTCCAAAAACTATGTTAGTAGTTAGTCTTGATATTTTCTCTTACAATTAGCAGACTGTTTTATTCCTTGAACGGAGTGTAGCTTCTATGAGTGCAACTGGTGAACGCGTTCATTGTGATAATTACTTATCCTATGGTTTTTTTGTGGTGAAAAAAAGTGCTCAATTCCCGAGAGTATCGTTTGTGGTGAAAAACTCGGTAACGCTGCTATGGTTTCCAGTAAACTGAAACAACATTTGTCAACAAAATATTTTTCTGTGTCAAGCAAAAGAAGTCATTAATTTTCGTCGGTTTTTGGAAAATAAGAAAAAACAAAGAACGGTCATGACCGTTACAGAATGTATTTCGGAATAACTACAGGAAGCTAGTTATAAGGCAGCCGCACTTATCATAAAGACCAAGAAACCACATATGTGAAACGCTGTTAAAGCCTGTTTGCAAAGAGACGGCGAGAATAATTCTGAGTTTAGAATCTGTTAGTGAAATTTAAAAAATTCTGTGAATTGGGCTTCTCGACGTTGAATGAGATTAAAACATCCAAGAGGGAAAGACTCAAATCCTTCGATAAAGAAATGAGGATTGCATTGTCATGGATCAGCCACATGTGTGCAGTTAAACAGACACAAGTGTCGCATTGAAGGTACGTGTACAATTATTTACTTTAATAGTAATATAAAACTGCCTGATTATTAATTTGTTACGTGTTAGGGGGCTGTACACCCCGGGACCGACCGGTAAGGTGTGCCGCGAGATTTGTGGATAACCTTATGGTGTGACGCGAGCAGGAAAGGGTTACGGACCACTGATCTAAATGATTCGCTTACTGTCTTGTGTCGTCGTCGGCCTGTATTTTTCTGGTGGATATGAATAAGGTTTGAAGTTTCTTATTTTTAAATTTCTGATTTGTTATTAATGATACAGACCCCCACCAAGGTACTCCTACAAGGGATAAAACATCTATGTACCTTTTGGTGCAAGTTTCACCTCGTTCAGCGAATTTTCTCTGTCTACTGAACGATTGCAGAACGTTTTCATGTGTGTAGGAACAAAAAAAACTACAGTCTGATCTAGTATGTGAATAAGGTGACTTACAGTGTTGATTTCGCGCCAAAAATTCAGGAACGGATAGAACGTGTGAGCCGGTTCATCACAGTGATGTAATTTCTTAAAGTTGTTTTCTCTTAGCTTTGGTCATTTTCTGTAATTTATTCAAGCTTACATAACTTTAAGATGATACTATTGAGCTAAAACGTATGATTGTATTGCTCTGTATACCGTTGAAATCGAGAAACAGTTGTAGCTTTATACTAGACTAAGTTTAAAGACTTTCATCTGAGAGTATAGGGTGTTAGTTTCGTTTCATGATAAGATGACAGTATAATTCTCGATAACCAGCGAAAGTCGACCAGAAATTGATAAATTACAAATTTCAAAAGTGTGAAATGACTGCCACTATCTTCCTGCGTAAACGCCAGTAAATTTCCAACTTGAACTGCAATCATCCAAAAAGTGGTGCGATGATTATCGACAGCAACTTTCTTAGTGTGTTCTAAGTTTCTAGTAGACTATCTAATGTTGTTACATGCATCGTCCCCGGCATCTCCCTGGAACGTCTACGTTACTTCTAAACGAGATCGCCAAAATTCTCCGACATTACCGACTTGTAGTTGACTTAATTCCAGTTTTCTCACAAAATATAACACGGAGTAATTACTATTCGTGCAGAGTGGCTGAAAACTTCGCATATTGTAATTTGTTGGAGCAAAAGGGAGGAAAAATTGGTAGGATGTGGATTTCGCTGAAAATAAAAGAACTCCCGTGACAATGTGACGTATTGTCATATCTTATAAACACGAATTATTCAACACCTTGTCGTTCGTCTCGTAAGTGTACCAAACAGCAACAAAACTAGTCACTTTCTGATAACGTTTGTATCTATTTTTATTTTGACGGATATAGCATTTCAGCTTGATCTTCACTGAACGTGGCTTTAATTAAAGACGGGAAACAAAGTACGCCAAATGCGTATGGAGCAGTGGGAGCATTCCTGGAATTTTGCTATTTCTGCCTGCAGCGATGGCGGCTGGTAAATCGGGAGTGAATTACGTCTTCGTTCTGATAGACAATCAAGAACTTCCAAGATTAAGACACAATGCCAGCTGCTGCCTGTAGTGCTTATAGTCATTAACTCAAACTGTGGCGTTACCTAACTTCTCATCTCGTGACTTTTACTGTATTAGACACACATAACAGCACTGGCAAGTTGTCATTTAAAATGGTAGAAAGTGCTATTTACATATCTTTTTTCACTTACAATACGTTATCAGTATTGTTGTTGGAGAATTAGTATCTTGCAAACTGGTTGAAGGAAATCCAGGAATTCTCTCAGAAAATGATACACATATTTTTTTCTTCCCCCCCCCCCCCCCCCCCACCCGGACGCTAAGCAGCATCGCTAGCGAATAAATTGGTTCAGAAAAAATTATCTCATACAAGATTTTAGTTTTTCGAACAAAAATTCGTGTGGTTGTAATGACCTGGTGACAGGGTTTCTATTGGCTGCGCATTCCGCCCCTGTCGTAGCCACTTTAGCCTAGCCCGGCAATCCTGCCGGGTACAGTGGACCTATCGTTTAACATGGAATCCGAACCACGAATCGTTGTGGCGTACTTCACATTACACAGCAAGCTGTGCCAGAGGTGAAGGCCGGGTTAAGTGCCTATGAAAATTACCGCCGAAACAGGGATTCGAACCGGGGATCTTTCGATCTCCAGTCAGACGCCTTAAAAACTTTTTTTACCACTTTTTTATTGATTTATTTTACAGACTGTTTCACTTCACAAATGTTACAGTAAAATAATACATTTTCTACAGTCATAGCAAATGTAGCATAAACAACCACTGGGCCATTGTACCGCTAAGAAGTTTGGTGAAGCTACGTGAATAACGCTGTGATTGGGAAACAAGAAACATCACTCACTGAATCGTAAACTTTGTGTGTTCTAAGCGACAGGTAGAAAATTACCGATCGCCAGCAATACATGCTCATATAAACAACGATAACGGAATGACAGATTCAGATAGAAATCAGTCATATATATCAAGTGTTGAAGAACACTGTCCTCTCCCGAAGAAAGTGTAAAGAAGATGGACGGGTGATTCCTCGTCGCCATCCTAAGGTAAAGTATTTGTAAGTATTAACGTGAAGACTGTAGAGATGAGTGTGTTTATTTCTTATTGTGTTGTGGATGAGACGTGAAAGTAAAAATGGCGTGAAACCCGGTGTAAGCCAATTCAGGCCTTATCTTCCGAAAGACACCAAGGAGTCATCATGTGTAACGTTCGACGGAAGAGTGAGCTGCTACAGCGTCGTGTGCTCCACTCCGTTTACACAACACAATCTGGTATTCACCAGGAATGGTGTACCAACGCCTATGCTACCATGTCTGCCAAGTCGGAAATGATAAAATTTTCGGCGGTATCGAACGGTCCACACCGTCTAGGTGCTTAAACGACCTGGACCACGGGGCGAGTTCAGAAGCAACGACAGATTAAATTTAGATGGAACCCTCTACTGTCGAGTAATTTGGAATTGAATAGTTTACTGGCTTTCCATCACACAGGAGCTAACCAAAGCATGACTGTGGAAAGATTTTAGTTGTTCGAGCCGATTGTACACAATGAACTCTAACTGAATCACACTAACCAGACTTAAATTCCCCATGCAAGATGCGAGAAACACGCGCACCGGATCAGCCTGTTACCATGTTCGTAGAGAAGCAGTAACTGCCCAATAGTACGAGTCGTCTTCTGGCTACAAGAGGCACACGAAATTTTGATCTTCTGTACAATTTCGTCATCATTATGGCTAAAACTTTAACGTCGACAGACTCATTTAATCAATGTGTTTAGACATCAGATGCTTATCAGAACCCTTCACTATAATATCAGTGCTGTAGATGCTGTATGATCAATGACAATAGAAAAGGGGGGGGGGACGAAACTCTTACAACAGTTTAGTGCGTTGAGCTCTGCAGAAGCTAAACACGTGAAAGTAAACATGTTGTTGTTGTTGGTGTTGGTGTTGGTGTTCCTGCTGGTGTTGGTGTTCCTGTTGGTGTTGGTGTTCCTGTTGGTGTTGGTGTTGTTGGTGTGTGTGTGTGTTTTTTTTAAAAAGTCCTGTATTTGGCTACAGATATCCTCTCTGCAAGGTTACTAGAACAATATGGCATGCTGACCAAGCATCACCCTTGATCCAGAGATCTGTTACTGGACTGATGTTAAATCCATATGTTTCTTCCGTTTCTTGCTTGGCGGACCACGAGATACCGGCACCAGCGAACACACGTGGGACGACGTGTGCCCTACCTGTCATAGAACCGGGTTGGTCCGATCCGGAGCATTTACTCTGCTGCATGACTGTTGTGTTGCCATCTGTTTACGAAAGGTGTAACAATGTTGTGTGATAACTGTATTTTTGTTTGTGAATCGTGTAGTTTATGAGCCGGAGACTGGGGACCGTCCCAGCATTCCCCTTTATGACAATGGAAAACCGCAGTCAGGACAGCTGGTACGAGGGGACCAGGACGCAGTGGCCTGGCCACAGCACGCTGGCGAGTCGACACATATAATATACTAGCCTCAAAGCCCGTCAAAAACAACGGGCTTAGACGAGTGTTATGGTGATTTATTTCTCTGTAGTTCCTTAACTAAATATAATTCTTATAAAATAAAGCTCATTGTAATTTATCGTGCCTTGTGCTGTAGCAAAAAGTTTCAGTTGTCAACTTGGTCCAGGTTGCATTTCAGCCTAACCACAATCTCCGCTAATATTGCCGCTAGAAAAGCTAAGCTTCAATCACACGCGCATTAATACATTCCCTGTATCGCATGCCAATGCCATCATGCATCGCGATATAAACTTGATCCAAAATCTTCAAGGGTTCTTACACCTTTCTTTCTGATTATCTGTGACGAAGATGGGCTGACACAGCTTAGATGCTAAATCTTAACAACTTACGTTATGCCAAGTAATATTAATTTTAATTGTGTTTTAAGCAGCGTAGATAACGATCAATTTGGAACTTCTTTCGTTCAAACCAAGTAATGATTTCAGTGGGGGAAAAAAACCGATAATTGATATGTCAATTTAAACGAAATACATACTTTACTTCCAGTGTCCTGGCAATTCATTTATTAGCAATTGCTTAATTAAATAGAATTTTTTATAAAATAAAATTCTGTGTAATTCCTCGTGCCTTGAGCTGTAGCAAGAGGTTTCCGTTTCCATCCTGGTCCAGGTTGTATTTCAATCAAACCACACACTACGCTAAACTTGCCGCCATAAAAACAATACTTCAATCTCACGCATATTAACAAATTTACTGTATCCCATTTTAGTGGCAATGCATCGCGATATACATTTTGTTCAAAAAACTACATGTGTTCTTACACTTTCTTTTTTGTTATCCGTGATTCAGATTAATATTACAACGTTTGAATGCCTGACAAAGCTACATGTTGGTGAAATAATAGCCTCAATAATATTGCGCAATGAAAGCAAAGGAAATTGAAATAAATCTAATAAACTTACGTTGTGCCACGTAATATTTGTTTTAATTGTAGTTTAGGCTGCACAGATCGCGATCAGTGTGCAACTATTTCGGTACAAATGAATTAATAATTTCAATAATAGGACACAATTTAAGTTATTTTGAACAAAACTAAATTTTTCATGCCCTCTGTTGCAACGTCAAATGCCAGTTGTAATGCTGACCCATGCTAAATAACCAAAACATTAGTTAACATTGATGCTCGAATATTAAAGCTTTTATCGTACATATCTACGGACAAAAAATTTAAGGAATATTACGTAAATATAAGCATATAATGATTGATGTGTCGATTTAACGCGATACATACTTTTCTTTCGGTACTCTGACAATTAATTTATTCGCAAATGCTTAGAAGTGTTATTATTTATTAAACATTGTGCATTACCTAGAACGACATCTGTGGTCGTAAGTTGGGCTACGAAGGCAATAAGCGTGACGTCATATCGCGACGTCAGTGTTAAGTCATGGTGTGACAGATGACGTGAGAGATGGCCAAAAGTTGCGTTTCATAAGTATAGATGATTATTAACATCATGCCTAACAAATCTGTGGGTCGCCTTGTGTGGAGCATTATGAACTGAAGCGGTTACTTCGTGGATTATCATCTGAGGCTCGTCTAAAATAATGATACTCTTTTTTACGATCAGCACAGACCATAGCGATCGAAAATTGCATTACCTGTTCACACAGAAATAAATTATATTACAACTGACGGATAGTGTGAGTGGAAAAGTGATGCGGCGTTTGAGATGCTTCCAGTGGTGTCTTTTACCTAACCTGAATATACGTCAAGCAATTATGTTTGCCGTCTACATCCGTATCTGTAGAGGACTGAAGCCTAATTGCGCTGGTTCTATGTTTAATGTGATCGTTTTTAAATTTGATGAGTGCGGAAAGCTCCGTTGCTGGTACTCATTGCATAGCGCCTTGCTATAAAGCCGAGAGTGCCACCTTGTTAACTGCGCCGTTTGTTGTTACTCCATAACACACATAAGAATCCACATCGTCTCGCATGTCACGTACCAAATAGCAAAAATTTCTTTGACTTCAAACGTGGCGTTTGATAACGGAAAACGTCTCCCGCCATTTACTAACCATGGAAATACATTTGTCAGTATTGTGTGTTTTAATGGCCTGTCTGGCGACTTAGCGCTTAAGGTGCTTAGCTCAGCCACTGCTGGAATTTCAAACTGATTTTGGGCATGTGAAATGCGCCTGGATGTTCCATGGTTCAGATGACACTTTAAATTCTAGTTCCGTTTTATACGGCAGCGTTACTGGGTTAGGGAGAATGCCCGAAAAATCTAAAGTCTGTCAGGTTGCCGTTAATTGGCCCAGAGTGACAATAAATCACCACTGTTGCATACAAAACCAATCATTCACGGGCACGGGCATAGATCTTTGCTTCGTTATAATAGGCTCATTGTGACAACTTTAGTTCTTCGCGAGGGGAGGGATGACTTGGTTTCGAAATATATCTTCGCAAGAGCGTGACCCTCATGAAACACTATCACGTGACCGGTAGCGGCGAGGACTTGAAACTACTGATCGCGTCTGCGTTGCTGTAATACACAACGTGTTGATCAGGTGATGACAATCAGGCGCTGGTTATTGGCAGCAATGCTCAGCTACAAACTGATAAAAAGAATTACACGATAGGGGAACAACTTCAAGCCATTAAGACCCAGTCGTCAATTTATGTACTTTTATGTTTTTTCTCCACTTTTTTCTTTTCCTCCATTATTTCATTTTTAATTTTGTTTCGATTCTTCTTTTTTTCCGTAATGGAAGTTTCCTAAATACATATTTTGGTTACTATATTGAAATAATTTTCAATAAAAGGAACAATTAAGCGTTAAAACCATTGTAAATATCAAACCAAGTAAAAAAAGTGATACCGAAACACCGCTGATTTATCTGATACGTACAATATCAAATGCGGAACAATACTTAATAAGAATACAGCTCAATAACAAAAGTTTTATTTTAACAAAAAAAATTAAAGGGCTTAGCGGGATAAACCTATGTGGTAATAGATTAATCAGAAATATCGATCTTACGAGCAAACTTTGCCTGAGATAAGGGTAAGTTTAATGATGCATAAAAACATCAGTGCGAAAATAAGAACCCCAGAAAGACATCATACCAATCAGCTACTTTTAAAATAATAATGTTCTTGCTAAACTGTTCGAGAAAAGATGAAAGGAAGCTACACTTAACTGCGTAATATCTAGATTTACAAGTGCAGTGTAGTCAACTTTCTACTCCCAGAGCATGTTTTAACTCCATGTTATAGAAACGCAAAGTCTGAAAGCACCACAATTCCAAGGCATCGACAGGAAACTATTAGTATTTTAAACATCATGGAACTTAAAATCAACACACGATTCCTGTCACCATTGTTATAAATTTTTGTTAAACATGTTCTTCTCACCAACATAAATAGCTGACAAAAAGAGAATAATTTTCGTCATCGAAAAGATTGACCCAAAAAAATATGGACCAGTACCAATGCAGTGGTATGATTAGCGTTTGAATCTAATCTTTTGTAAACCTGCTTCTCGACCAACGCGAATAACACTAATGTTGATTGTGGCAGTATTGGTGAAATTTATAAAGAGCATTATTCCAAGAAAATCCAGTCCGAGGATGTGGTCAGATATAATGATGCACCTGGGATATAAACTGCAAACAATTGACATCTATACCGTTCGCTGCAGGCCATCCGAGAATATGACATGCTTAATACGACGTTTGCATTGTTTTTATTTTAGCTACATGTGAAGTAATATCTGCGAGAATAAATTGATCAAAATACGAACATCTATTTCTTCCAACAATGTATTTGAGCCGCAGCTGCAGGTTGGATGAAGTAAATAGCCTAATCATGGAGCAATGAACCCTGTACCACACTCATTTTAGTAAATCGCGGAGTAAATACGCATTTCCTGATGTTCAGCAGAAAGGATAATAATGCATCATTAAACGTTGTAGCAATAGTTGTGATGAAACCACATCTGAATAGTTCACACTCTTAATAAGGTAATCAAACATTATCGTTACTGAAACGGCATTTACGTAGCAACGGAAATACTGACCGCACACAAATTTCAGATAACGCCACGAGGGTGAAGATAGGCCACAGTGTCCAATTGTTTGTTCCTGTTACTCAACATTACACGAAGATAACTCCAGTGACCACAGCTTCACTGCTGCTGCTCGCTCACAAACCAACACAAGACAACAGTAAAAGAGCTTACTAAGGAGTACAACAGCATTGGAACTGCTCTCGTCCACGCGAAGGAAGTAATGTTATTCAGCATGGCTGCCAAACTTCCATCTCTACCTGGCTTTACGCCTCGTCGACATCGAGGTCATTAGAGTAGGGATGGCACTGGGGGACTAGGAACGGGAAGGAACCATCCTGGAGTGATTTGGGGAAACCATGTAATACCCAAATCTGGATGCCCGCACGGGGATTTGAACCGGCGTCCTCCCGAATGCGAGGCCGCTCACCCACCACGCTCAGTTCTGCCTGTTACAGCAGGAATGTTGTCGATCCACGGATCGCACCCCCGCGCGTAAAAAAGTAGCTCCGTTGAGTTGTAGACCTCGACAGAAGACGAGAGCATTCAGTCGTGCGCCAGTTTCATTCGCCGTATTCCATCAGGTGGCTTGTTATTGGACTTCCTTTCACCTATTTTTAAGTTTTTAGCTCGCAAAATCTATTTTACTTGAAACAAATTGAGGTAACAGCAATTCTGATTTTAGAACTTGAGATATAACCTCCAGCTATTTTTACAGTGTAGTTGTAGCTTGGCAGGGAGGTTGACTTAAGACTATAATGTCCCTGTTTCCAACCCCGCTTCAGGTCAGAATTTTGACAGTCCATAAACGTGATCTTTGTCTCTGAAAATGATGTTCAGATTCGGCTTTAAACTTTACGTTCCGGACGAAAGAACTGGCTCCTCCACTCTCCTTCTAACAGTCCTAAAGCGGCCTTAGTTCGCCCCCTGTGCGTAGATCCAACCATTAAGATGTTGCATACAGAGAAAATTGTGTCGGATTCTCGTAGACAATCTCCTTCTGTCCAAATAATGTGACAGTCTGTAACACAGACCAACATATATTTGTTCTTCCGTTCGAAAAGCTGCTTATCTCAGTAATATAGTGATAAACTTTAGGTTACTTCGTGATAAGGATATCATCAGCCAATCACTCAACATGCAGCAATCAAAAATATTAAATGATAAATTCATTTTATGATGTTCACAAGAAACTGGGATTAGATCGCTGCTTTTGTTGATGGTCAAAAGTTTTTCATGCCTTATAAACTTACATGGCTTCCTAATTGCTATTTTTTTATAAACTTTTGTGTGATAAATAAAGGAATGGTATGTCAGAAACTGTAAGTAACAATTGTCAGATGTAACTTTTTTGGAAGGGGAGTTTACCTACATTCAACTGATCAGGAGTCACCAAAGACCATGAAACGTAAAGAGGGAAGGGAGCGATGTGATATATCAGCAGATCGTTTATGTTTGGTGCTAACATGTGTTTATGAAACATTTAATATTGAGGTTGAAAGTGAAAACCATAAGAGAGGATTGCCAATGGTCTGATGCAATCCTCTATATCTTCCTATCTTGAGCTAACCTCTTCGTCTCTTATAACCTACATGCTCCATCATCAGTTTCGTATATTTCAATCGTTGTGTTCCTTTACATATTTTTCCTTCAGCTGTTCCCACCTCTGACAAATTGAGTAACCCCAAATGTCTTGAAACATTATCCACCATTATTAGTCTTCTTTCTATTCCAATCAGCCACAAACTTGTTTCTTCTCCCATAATTTTCAGAACACGTATACTTTATCTGTCTACTTTGCTTTCACACTCTAGATATTGGAGTCAATGGTATTTCGGCTTGTATAAACCAAAAACAGGCATCAAAATTGTACACATACGTTAACACAATCTAAAACAAGTGCGACTTAAGGTAATTTTTTATAGATCTCTTGTCGAACAGACACTCGCATGTCGTAGAAAAAGTAGTGACGAGTTGAAATATAATTCAAACTCAACACAAATTTCATTACTTTTCCTCAGTCTATGTAAAAAAAAGAAAAGGGAACGGAATATTTTATGTGTTGAATGTCTTTAGATTGATCTTCAGGCAACTGGTATTGTTTCCGTCGCCAAACGATTATTTGTGACAAATTAAATCGATAAACTAAAACGTAGTAACATAAATACAAATGTTAAGAAACCAACAGGAGCCACATTCTTTCCCAAAATCTCTTGGAGCATTGATGGTGTTGGAGAAAACGTCCAATGTATCATAAGTGTAACAAGGAATGCATACAGCAGGTTGTAAACAGTCTAACCTCTCGAGCGCTGTACAAATTATGTCGCAACTTCGCAGCTCAGTTAAAAATTCAAAAGATAAAGAAATTTCCGAACCAGAACTTGCCATTACTTCCGCCGTATAGCATACTATAGCACACTATCTCCTTTCCACATTCACTAAAATTAATCAGTTTTCAATCAATAAAACTTAGTCTTGCTGTACCGTACATTGCAAATGGATTTAAGCGCTGATTTCTAAATTACCCAGCAAAGCAAGCTATTAAAACATACAATTCGTTGTTAATATCGTTAGACATCATCACGGAAGATAAAATTCTTTTGCCCAGAGTAAGCGTATGGTTCAGGTCGAGCTGGGTGCATTTGGAAACGTCTCAACACTCACGGAAAATATTTCTCCGACACTAGACGTCCACTAACCGGCACAGGATAGCCAAGTAACGAACATTCGCAACCAATCACAGACGAGTTCGACGTTCTGAATGTTTGATTTGAAAGTGTGAGGTGTAATTAAAATACTCCTGATCGATGCTTAAACTCAGAAGTAACAAATTAACGTTAGAATTTTACATTTATAATCACGATTTACAAAAAATAAAAAAAAAAATAATAATAATAATAAAATAAATGGTTTAACAGGGTGCTTTGCACCGAAAATAAACTCTGTTCTGTTCATTCAAATCCCTTACGTAATAGGAAAGAAAGATTGGTACAGACTTCTGTACGGCATCTTATTTCCCTCATGTTATCTATCCTGCGATTGCAGCCCCTTTTTTGTGCTTTGGGCTTTACTTCTCGTCGCTGCCGATGTCATAAGAGCCGGAAGGGTAGCGTGAAAGGAACGGGAAGGAATTCGACTATAGCCTGCTGAAGGAATCATATCGGTACTTTCCCGGATTGATTTCGGAAAAAAACCATGGAAAACCGAAATCTGGATTGCCAGACGGGGATTCGAACCCGCTTACTCCTGAATGTAAGGTCCTGGCGTTACCGCACCCTCAACTCACTCGGTACCCAAATACGATGCTGGAGAAGTTGTTTGTATCTTACGCAATAAACTAATGCAGAAAATACATCTTCTGTGTACCAGAGAATCCTAGCCCAATTTACGGAACAATTCTGTGACATTTTTGGAAGGATTGTAGCAAGTGGTCACCAATCTTGTGGTTTTGCTTTGCACATTCTCGACAGTATTGATGAACTCCTTGGGATTTGTGTCCCATACAGCGTACCAATGCTACGAATAAGGACGCACTAGACTTTTATATGAAATTTACTTTACAGATACGATAAAATTCTTCAAAATTACAACTATTAATCGCAGTAGAGAATTACAGTTTCCAAGACCAATTTTACATGCTAAACCCTTTTCATATTGATTTGTGCTGGTTGGATACAGATATTTTCAAAAATTGAACTGCTTACTTGATGGACGGTGGTATCTTCTTATTGTTACCTGGCAGTAATTGCAATTTTATTGAAGCTGCCATTTATCATTACCATGTTGAAATATCGTCGAGAGAATACTAAAGCAATCAAAATAAGTTCTTCACCCCACTATAGGCAAGAACAGCGCTGATCATTGATTAGTGAAGCAGTAAAGATCTCGATTCCTCTGCTCTACAGGAAACTAGAGCGTAGAGCGTATAACGTCAGTTCTCGTTCATATATCATCAAGCTTTGTCGCGAGTTTGTTACTACTTATCTAATCGTTTAGCTCACTAAGGAGCGCGTGGAACCATTAATTTACATTGTCCTTCTTATTATTCTTGCTGTTCTTCTTATCTTCCCAAAACCTCCTCATCCTTTCACTGTGGGCTTGACGTCTCTCTTGTGTCCAGGCATTTCTGAGTTTTAGAATTTTTGCTGTTGGGATCTTAGGGGCAAATTTATGTGAAGTGATTAACTGTCTATATATACTAAGTGTAGGTGTCAGTGGCTCTAGGCTGGCTTCTGCGAGGTCCTTCTGGGTTTCTATATACCAGCGTGCTTTGGGTTTTCGGGGTCCGTTGACGATGTTGAAAATTTTCTTGCTCAGTCGTGAGTCATCCATTCGTGCTATATGTCCGTAGAATTTCATGCGTCTTTTCCGTGCCAGTCAGGCGAATCTTTCGGTCAGTGAATACAGTTCTTCTGAGCTTTTGCGCATCCAGATGCCGTCTTGGATCTTGTGGCTGAATATTTTTCTCAGTATCTGACTTTCTGTTTTTTCGATTCCTTTGTCATTTACAGTTAATGGGCTTATTAATGATTTTGAGTGATGCTCTTTATATTAATGCTAGCGAGGATACAAGAAATATTTTGGTTTATGCTAAACACGTTTCCGCTGTGTTGACGCGGGGATGTCCAGTGGGTTCTAGTGTCTATTTTCCCTTAATCACCTAACGGAATGAATATAACAAAGTCAATTTGACTATTACATTACCTGCAGGTCTATTAATCTTGCGACAGATAAAACCTTCGAATCTGACGACTGATATCGGAAAAGTGTTATATCGTTACCATAATTGAGTATGCAGTATTGGAATCCAGCAAGAAAGAGCCTAACAAGGACGGCTCATGTGTTTGTGGGTGAAGACCCTCGAGCTCGGTAGGGAAGAGCGGCTGCTCTTGTTGGTGCGCGGGCACTGTGGAATGACTTCATTATAGCAGCCCACACTGGCGGAAAAAACAGGCAAGGGGCAGCGGGAAGGGAAAAACCGTCCATTTGGCCAAACAGTAGGAACACTGTGGGTCAGCCGCGCTTGTACCAGCATCGGCCTCCGAACTGTGAACAACATTAAATACGCACTTAACGAGAATTCATTACACAAGTTCTCTACTTTGCTTCACATCGCCTTGTCTATATTATCACGATAGTGTAATGCAGGGCGAGTCAAAAAGGACTCTACAACTTTGGAATGATATAGAAATTAGATAACTTACAGAATCGGTAGATGTGTCATTTTGTAGCAAACAACCTCAAGTTACACATAAAAGTGTCAAGTGTCATTTTGGTTCGAAGTGACTACCATTTGTCATGATGCAAACATCCCCCCGATAATCAGTTTCTTCCCACACTCGTTGCAGCAAATCAGGAGTAACTTTTGCAATGGCAGCGTAGATTTGATTTTGCAGGTCGGTGAAATTGTCTGGTAGGGGAGGAACATCTTTAATGAAATCCCAGAGCAAGAAATCAGGGGTGTCAAGTCTGGGGAGCGAAGTGGCCATGTGATTGGCCCTTCGCGGCCAGTCCACCGAACTGGGAAGCGATTATCGAGGAAACCTCGAACTTCCGTGAGGAAATGAGGTTGTGCACCGTCTTGCTGGTTGTAAACCATTCCATTTCTGTCATCTTCATCGATCTGTGGAATTATAAAGTTTTCAAGCCTATCCAGATACACAATATTAGTGACAGTTTTCCCTATGAACAAGGAAGGGTAATACACTTTCAATTTGCTGAGGGCACAAAACATATTAACTTTGGGGCTGTCACGATGCACGTGGATTTTCGCTGCCCCGTATTCTGCAGTTGTGGGCGTTCACCATGCTACACAACGAGCACCAGTGGAAGTAGCCATTTTAACTCCGCACTACGCTGGCAATCCTGGTGGCGGAATGGTGTACTGGTGCACTCCGTCATCAAACTTGACGTTGTTTGCTACAAAGTGACATTTCTACCGATTCTGTAAGTTATCTAAACAAATTTCTATATCATTCCAAAGTTGTAAAAATTCTTTTTGACTCATCGTGTATTGTAGAGAGAACTTTCGGGAAGTGTCAAGAAGTTATGATGCGTCCATCGCAACATCATTGGCAACAATACCAATTGTCTTTTTATCGTAAACATATCTCTCTGTTGACTGAAGCACTTAACCATGTTCACATTTTTGACAACCGTAATCAGGAATGATATAGTCACTTTTTTAAAAAAATATCTTTCATTCCCCTGGCTGAGGGACAGGGGCGGGCCACTGTAGAGCTTGAGCTCTTTTCAACGTTAGGTTATTCATACGAATTGTTCACATATTTATTTAGTTTCATTTTACATTTTCTTATACTCTAGCTACAATTTCTTACAACTAATTTACTTATTCCATATTTACATTTTTTTGCGTTTAATATTATCTAATATTTACATCTCTGCTGTGTGATTTATAAAGACTATGATGTATATGCAACTGATTTTTAAAAGTTATATGAATGGGTTGGTGCAAGCAGTATTGTTGGTATCTGTTGGTATCAGGAAGTTTTTAAGAGCTACAGTTGTTTGGAATTTCTTTATCTTTAATTTTTAATTAGTTATTGTCTGCATCTGATAAGGGTCTTTCGTCAAGATGTTGTGGGAGTTGCTCGTCTTGCGTCAGTTCATTTTCCGGTTCGTTTGTTCCAGAAAAGGTCTTTTCCATATTTACGGCAATTGTTCTCGGTGAGTATAAGTATTTATGTTTCGGTTTAGTGGCTGTCTGTGGTTTTTTGGTCATAATTCCTCTCATGTCCTCTCTGTGCGTCAAAAGTCTGTACCCTACAATTCTCTCTCATATAGTATTTTCTTTTCCCCCAGAAGAAGCTGCTCAACCAGACTAGATAAAAAAATTCAAAATTTTATTACATTATTCAAAATAATTATTTATTTATATGTTACATTATTCCAAGTACCCCGTAAATATGTTACAGTTTTTTGTTGTCATTGTAAATGCATTTTTATTTTATATAAATTTCAGCTTGACCAACGATGTTGTTTTAGTCTACTGTAAGCCCATAAATCGGAATGAGGCATTATCTAATAATACATTACTACCAACTATTTATTATAAAATTGCCACTGTAAGATAGAATGTTGTTGCGGTGCATTTGTGCTCGTTTTTCTTCTAATTACTTCAAGCAAACAGTTTAAAATTTCCAGAGGAATCACATTATCGGCAATGCAACCTGGTTACAAAAATGGTGAGAATGCAGTTAGATTAAAGTACTCCAAAAACTAGCCATTTGAAATTTGATATCGGTTGTGACATTGCAATTTATTTTAATCCCTGTCAAAAATCTGTTCGAATTCTGCCTTTGTTTCGTAACAGTGGTGTGACTTTTGAAAAACTCTTGGCGACAATATCTGCTATCGATTTAGCTCACACTCTTCTGGTGTGCAAAAATTATCATTAAAAAAATGAATCGTATGATATAGGAACTTCCTTATCATTTGCGATTGTAGAGAATTTGGGCTACGTGACTAATTTTTGTAAAGTAGTCACTATTGTAGCTGTGCGTCTACTATAACCAAAAACTATTATTTCTATAAAAAAAATAAACGAAAAAAATGCAAAAATTTGCATTTTTATACGCTGATTTGAATTTGTCGTCAAAACGAGGGCATCTGTCTCATCATCTCTTGTGAGGTCACATTTCTGTTCGCGCGGAGAGGAGTTATTGTTGATAAAATACGTTCCACTACTTTCAAGTGATGTTTAGTAACTCAGTGTACAAGCACATCATTCAAAAAAAAAAAAAAAGAAGTAAATAAATAAAAATGTGTTTTTACGTTCCATACAATGAAGATATGCGGAAAAAATGCCTAAACTTGCACGACGTGACAACATTTTTTTCTACAATATATTTTTGTGAAGAATACTTTGATGTAAGTTATTACTTCGTATTTGATTACGTGTAATAAGCTATGCACCTCAATATTTTATTCTAACTTCAATTTTCATCCATAAATAAATCATCACTTTCGATGCTTAGTATTGTGGGCTGCCATAAACACAACGTCTTTATAACCTGTTGCGACCTATTTAGACGTCATCCGTGTGATATGATTCTTGATTTAAATAAATACAAGTACATAGCTGATCTAGAAAATTAGAAATTATTTTCAAAATATGTCCGCACTTTTCGTAACATCGCTACTGTTAAGAGTGCTCGTTTTTTATCATTAAAAATGTATGCGATTTATTTATAATTTCCGATAGGCTATGGCTGTTACACATTCAGTTACATTTTGATATGTTTAACCTATACTTTATCATCACAATTATGTTTTCCGCATAAGACAATGATTTTTGCACAGCAGAATTCCAGAATGTCAAAATTTACCTCAAAGTATACGTACTCAAAAACTGAAAGCGTAGTTTTAAGCTGAAAAGTGCACATATCGTCGCATAATTGAGAAAGTTATACAGATATGAAGTCTCATTTGACTATTGGTATATTGTCGCGAAGAATGCTGGCTGTTAGCTCTTTAACCAGTTTTTTTGCACAGCATTTAAGCTGTATTCTTTACTTAACTACTGCCTCTTCTATAAGACAATGTTTAACTTATAGCAGCAATTCTTTCTGGGTTATAGAAGTTTCTGAAATCCATCCTTTAAACAGAGTCTAAAGCCTAACATTCACCAAGGACTTCTTTCTATATAACTTTCTTAATGTTGCGACAACATGTGTACTTTTCAGCATAAAACTACGCTTTCAGTTTTTGATTACGTATAATTTGAGGAATTCTGCTGTGCAAAAATCATTATCTTATGCGGAAAAATTTCCCAGCATCGTTACATCAATTTTGGGCAGTTTGTTTTATGGATTGGTAACCAGAGCTAAGAAATAGATTGGTTTAATTTTATCAAAAGTAATATTTTTTTAAAAACTCTTATAGAGAAAATAAAGTTTATTTTAGATATCCATATAACTTACTCTATCATTTTCAATTAACGTTTCATTGTTTTCTTTTTAGTGTGAAGTACCACAACTTTTCATGTTTTCCTCTGTAGCTGATGCATTGTGTCTGCCATCTGTTTGGTGACATTCAATGTTTAAATGTACCTTTTTGTATCTTTTATATTGCTTATTATATTTATTTTAACAATCTTCCCAAACATTTCAACAGCCACAAAACGTCATAATTTATATTCGAATTCTTTGTCCTGATATTTTAGTCCTGAAAGAATCCTCAACGCTTGCCTTAATACTAATTTGATTACATAAAATATGTAATATGTCTCAAAATTGTCGCATATTTAATTAAATGCATTCATCTATGTGTCGGTGTTTGGAGAAAAATTAAAGAAGAAAAAATGTGGGACATTGTTTCACGTCAGTGCAACCTATAACGTTTTCGTTTACATTATGCTATAACAGATAAATTGCAATAATATTGAAATGGAACGTTAATCTGATGAGAATTCATTCCTGTTTCATAGAAAATCTCCAGAATTAGGGGCAAAATTAATGGATGTAGAGATGAGAACGTGTGACTTTACACTGTCATGTTAATACGGGAATACGTGTGCTTAGGGAATCCTGTAAACCCGCGAGATTCATCACACTTTTACAAAATATTTTTTATATTTCATTTTTAGTGTTATATATTTCTTTACAATGTGCGTTTAGTATCTTTATTATTATATTATCTATTTTTACATGTAATAATCATAGTAAACACATTAATAATTCATGTTTCAATTTTTCACTCCAAAAAATCGTTAGTGGGGATATATAATTTTTTATGCGGCCCGCGGAGTTATGATGCACTTCCAAAGTGGCCCGCAAGATCATTTGGGTTGGCCACCCCTGCTGTAAACATATAATTTAAAATTATTATCGAAATATTGTAATCAGAATTACAGCAAAATTTATGTATTGTTCGTGAAATTTTAGCTAAATTATTGAACAGTGGTTCTTGATGAAAAGTTCGAACATCATTATTTGAAAAATGGAACAGAGAAGTAAAGCAGAATCTAATTCTATCGAGAATTCTTTACCTCTTCCTTTGGGGGCATCCACAAATTACGTGAGGTGTTTTTCCGGATTTCTGGACCTCCCCCCCTCTGGTGAGATCTGGTCCGTGAGAACCCCCCCTAGAAATCGCCCTGGAAACTTTTGTAGACCTTTTTTTTTTAGGTCACACCCTAACTTTTTTGACGAAATACCCTCCTAAAATTGACTTTGGCGCAAATTGTAGACCTTTTTTTTGCTCTACTGTCCACAAATTTTTCGCAAAATCTCACGTGAGATTTCCGTAGACCCCCCCCCCCTCCTCCCTGGTGAGATCTGGTGAGATTTCGCCGGACCCCCCCCCCCCTCCCCCATTTCACCTCACGTAATTTATGGATGTCCCCTTGTAGGTATTGAGATTATTTGTTCAGGCAGAGTTATACGTAAGTTCTCGCTCTTCTGATTCCTTTCTTTACTGTGGGTATATTGACCCTGCGTTATTTTAACTAGTCTGTTTACGTGCTTTCCATTTACATGTTAGCTATCAATTCTGCTGTGTTATCTAATGAATGTGATTGATTTATTTTTATACCTCCTTTCCGTTTTTTTTTTAAACACATTTATTTCTTAAAATTCAGCTATAGCTATTATATTAGATCCTGATGCTTATACTGACATATACTTAACGGCTTTTTGATCTATGATGTAGGTTATATTATACTTACTATGTTTAAGTGCTATGACGTTCTGTTTGGTTTACTAGCCTTTCCATTTCCGCGATTCATACTGGCTACGGACCTATTACGTGAAACATCTTTTATTCGCACCGTTTGTTTGTGAAATCAGAAGCAGGGCACCACGAAACAGCTGCGAAGTGGATTAGTTGTAAGAATAAAATGCTTTTGATGTAGGTTAAGGTGCCATTACAAAGGAGAAGCAGTTGCGAAGTTGATGTTTTGTAAGAATACAATACTTTTATTAAATGATAAAATAACATCAATGGAACTGTTTTTGTAGCTTTAGTGTCGTACGCGTTTCGCCTCTTATCGAGGCATCATCAGCGACGAATCTATTTTAAAATTTTACATTGAGTTTACAAACTTATTATATGATGTTTGACATAATTCTAAATTGAAACATTTTCTGATTATTTAGAACTGACTATTTACATTAGTGGTTTCCAGGTTCGTAACCACACATCTCTGCTTTATCTCCAAAGCATGTTTCCGCTAAAGCCATTTGTCTTGGCTTCTGCATATTGCATGTAAACATTGCGTCTATCACTACTCACTTGTTTATGGTGGCCATCTTGTTTTCTTAATGTCAAGGTGGTAGTGCGCTGACAGCGCCAGTTTTGAAATTGCGTGGGAGACTAAGGTTTTGCTATTTTGTTTCCAGTTTTATGTTAGTGTGTGAGTGCACGTATCTGTTAGGTTTATTTATTTGTTGTTCTTATTGTACTTTACTTTCTGTAGGGTTGATTTATGTTTACCAGTTTGAGCAGCGTTTGGTTTGTTAGGTTTATGTAGTCATTCAGCACCTGCTTGCTTTTTATTTTTTTATTGCTTACTGAACTTGATAGTTTTATTGTTGAGTCAGGGTATTGTGTCTGTGATTGTTGATTGTGAGGATTTGCATGTCTGTGTTAATGTCTGTGGGTAAGTGATCATTTTCTATTAGATAATAAGTGGATGTGGAGTGGTTGCTGTCCTTAAGTGCCCTCACGTGTTCTTTGTATCTGGATTTAAACTGACTCCCTGTTTGTACTACGTATATTGCCTCACAATTTTGACATGCCAGTTGATAAATGCATGAGTTTCGATAGTTGTCTCTGTCTAAGTGAGTTTTTATTTGTTTTTGTTCTGAGTTATCTGTTCGTAGCAATGTTTATATCTTATTTAAAAAAAAATACTTTTATTGTACTGTAGTTTAAGGTGCCATTATAAAGGAGAAACCGTAAGGGGGATAGTTAAGTAAATGACTGCATGTACTCCCACTTCCGTTGTTAAGTCGGATGACCAACGTGACAATGTGGTTTTCGGAAATGTTGTCTGCAAGATTTCATCTCTTCCTAAGCACAGTATCGCAGCCGAATATTTGCTTTGCCTGCAAACAGACGACTGTAGCACGAATATACGGAACACAGTAAGGTTCTGATGTTTTGTACACACAATACGCATAATAAACGAGGAGCTAAATCTTAACTGCTTGACGCTGCCTGACAGATTACCTCTTTCGAGAAACTCCTCTGATTTCTCCAGTGTGAAAGTGATGCTAAATGTTGAAGATCAGGGACGGAAGAAAGATCCGTGGAAGCCCAGAGAGGTCAAGGGAGCGGGCATCAACGTATGAGGGGCCAATTACTACGAATAGTGTTGTACAGAGGTTAGGCAGCTGTCAAAAACAATCTGGCGATTGCACACGACATTGTGCACTGCCCACCCTGTTCGCAGGTCTAACCTCCTAGCTAACCCACCATCATCTGCATTAGTAAACATGTGTGTTAATAACACACATCAGAGTCTGGAGGACTCGGTTCAGTTCCTGGTTCGGCCATTCACGTTTCGATTTTCCTAGGAAATGACTCCAGATTGAACATGTATGGTTCTACAAAGTCTCCATTTCCGAATCCATTTCATATCTATGCCTTCCCTCCCGGATCTAATGATCTCGACATCGACGACCTGTTTTCAATATAATCAGTATTTCTAGATAACGGGAATTTCGTCTCTGTTCTGAGCAGCTAATCTAACCGGGTAATGTTGTCGAGTGACCGGTACCTGTATATTAATGTGGTATCGAATCCGCATTAGCGATCTTACCTCTGATAAGCACACACACACAATATGCCCTGCCGGGTGATATAAACGGATACTTTCTGTATTAATACGTTGTCACTGAACCATACAAAGAGCTATCTGAACTTGAACTGAATTCACGTTTAGCCAGCGAGACATTTTAAGTTCAAAGTGATTTTGTGGATACTGTCAACGACCGTCCTTCGTCTGCTGTTAGCATGCTATTACGTTTAAAGTATAGCATACTTAGCGAAATGCATGCCAATAATAGGCGATTTCATTATTTAATTCTATAGAATGTTGGACGGATCCCAATTTCAGCCACAAACATGCACTTTTCACAACAATAAATCTTTTTCACAACGTGTATACTGTTCAATAACAGATGGTAATACTCACCTCTTGAGATCGTAGACAGGTCGTTAAACTGCAGAAATAAAAAAATCCAATTGATTCACAAGTGGCCGATGTATGTTTTCGGGTCCTAAATAAATATATAATAAAGTTGTGGTCACGCCAAAATGGACGCGCACTTTAATTTGCGAAGGTCCTTCACCCGCGACAGTGAAGCCTGAGCGACCGATAAAATATCAAAGACACTTGCACACGATATCCGTCTGTCTGTCACCCTTCAGTTAGTTTTAAAAATTAATGATAAAGTATGTCATTTATATCTAAAACAGTAACCTGTTCCTTCCCAATGTTACGTCTTTGTCAAATTTCATCAAAATCTTTTTTTGATGTGTAACCGTGAAAACGTAACAAATAGACAGAGTTACTTTCGTATTTACAATATTAGAAGACTGCACTGTTAAGACGACCTAGTATCACAGACAAAAAAATAACGAAAAAATAATATTTGAAAATGTGAAGGTGCCTTCTGTCAGGCAGGACCTGGTGGAGAGGTACTGCAATGGCCGAGCTGGTGTGCTGTTTGATAAGAGCTTTCATATACCGAGCCTCGTGGTGAATGGTAACTTTCGGAACTGGAATTCGGGACGACGTAGGTTCAAATCACCGACCTGACAGCCAGATTTAGGATCCACATATGATTCCAGACAAATGGCGGAATTGTTTCCACACATCCTCTCCTGCAAAATTTTTTATTCATACAGTTATTTCATTATAACTGAACCCGCGTCCTCGCTAATTCAAAGCCACACAACCACCAGGTTAGGTGATTTTTATTTTTTTTTATTTTTATTTTTTTTGTTAAAATTCGTCAATAGAGAATATTGAGGATGCTTAACACTCAGCCAGCAAGCAGAGCAGTGTATGTGTCTGTGAATGCCGAATGTGGTGTATACACATGGACGTGTCCAGCGAGGGAAAGGGGGGGCTGCTGCCCCCCCCCCCTAAAAGAAAAATCAAGTTGCCTTCACTCCGCTTTGACGAGTGAAGAACTAGCTCAGAAACACTATGGGAGAGGAAAGATTGACTGAATTATGCCTGATGAGTGTGCATCAAAATTTCGTGAATGAACACCACGAGATATTGACAAACAAAGTTAGTGGAACACTTTCTGAGAATCCGGGACGATTAATGTTTACGTAAAAAATTATAATTGAGTTAAGATCCTTAGATTAAGTGGTTGGATTACTATGTTAATCAATAGCAAAAATAATTTCCGCAATAGGTTTGAGTTTCATTTTGTAAGAAATCGTGATGCTGCTGTCCCCCGCCCCACTTCCTAGACACCAATACGAGTTGCCCCCCCCCCCCCTCAGTTCTGATCCTTGATACGCCCTTGTGTATACATTTTACTACATAGGATCCTCGTGCCAGAACGAGACTACTGAGTAGTATTGGGTGCCGATGTACAGATGCGAAGGACGTGAATATATGAAAGAAATTTCCTGAGGTGTTTTTAATTATTAAAAAATGTTTGGGTGCTTCCAGGTTGAAAGATAAGGGAATTTTCTCGTCGGCTGATGTTGCTATTGGCAGATATCATCTAAAACACTTCAGATAAGGTAAAGAAATCGAGAAAAAAATAGCAGACGAATGGTAAGACACGGAGAATGACCAACTATATAGAAACAACCGAGCATTCAACAAATTAAAACCCTGTTGGAGGACAGGATAGAGATTTACGGCACTCCGTTCCATTTCCTTCCTGATAGAAATTCGCATACGGCTTCAACAACTTTTATGCGCCATTGAACTATGGCAGTTTAGGGTCGGAATTATCCTACCAGTTCACTATTTCTCTCTTTCAACGTTATTTCAACTCATTGATTTTTCCTAGGTATTATTTTCAACTTCTCTCGACTATTTGGCTCTCGATTTACATTGGTAGTCAAGTGTCTAAATTTACTTTGGTGACTCTACTCTCTTCAAATAGCTTTTTCACTCAGAGCTTTATTGCACACCGACGCCCAGGAAATCTGGAACGGCAATTGTCTGGGCCAAACAACAGGAAGAAATACTGTCATATCCTTTTTGAAAGTTGCATCGCAGCATTCTCCTGGGGTGGGTTCTGAAGAAAATGCTAAGTCAAAATCTGGAAGGCACGAATGTTAGGAGCTCTCCCACGGGTTCGGTTTTTCTATCCTGGAAGGTCCCACAAGTCGAATGCCCACTTCACGCGATGGAAAACAGTGTAGAACAGGAAGGCGAGACAATACTAAGGCGGCCTAGTGAATAGGCTGCGATAGGCCAATGGTGCATATATTGGATGGCTTCATTCACGGAACTTGCCCCTTATAGATAAAGAATATATAAATAATTCCAATAATTCGTAAAAATTACACCTGCAAACAATTATATAGGACCTGACGGTGATATAACAGCAATCTTACCTGGCTCAGTACTATTAGAAAAGTCATAGAGAAGAAATGACGTCAGACAAGGCGATATCTCTGAGTGATGTAGGGAGACTTCTGCTGCTGACGTGTTTGATGTAACTGCATCCGTTGACACTCATCGTTACGCAGTATTTCCTTTCGTTCGCGGTTGTAATGGTGGGAGTGAGCCGATAGCGTGTCATCGCAGATTAGGCTGCGACGGATGCGATATTAAGGACGTTTTAGAACCCTGACATCAGGAGGTATTAAACACTATATAGAATGGTTTAAATAAGGTGCATTTAATGACGCTGTTGATGACTCTCGCTGAGCTCATTAACACCATGTGACCATAGCTGACAATCTCTGTCTTCTGAATCGTTTCTATAACACCCTGCACGCGTGTGTAGTTCTCGTGAACACATCATTTTAAAAGCAGTTTTGTACGTATCTTTCTGTATTTCGTTGACTTGAAATATTCAGGACGGGTCTTTTACGACAACAATGTCTGAGTTTGGCGTTGAGGCGTATTTTCTTAGTTGTATTCGCCTTTGGTAGTATAATATGACATAATATTACTACAGATATCTTAGAGATAGCCGGATGTGACATTGTACCTCACCTTGAAATATTATTTAAAGTAAGTCTAGACACTTGCTGCTTACCACAGGACTGGAAAAGTGCGATAGTAGTACCGGTACCTAAAGGAGGGGTGAGAAATAGAGTCGAAAATTTAGGCCAATCGGTTTGATATCAGTGGTAGGTAAATTAATGGAGACTTTGATATGCAACCACATCTGATGTATATGTGAGAAGCGAAAGTGGTTTTCAAGTAGGCAACATGGCTTTAGGCAAGGATATTCATGCGAATCTCGGTTGGTGGGATATATGCAAGATATTTCAGATGAAATGGACAAGAGAGGCCAAAATGATAATGTAGCACTAAATCTTTCAAAGGCTTTTGAAGGAGTGAGCCATAACATGGTAGTAAGTGATTTGCTGGGTACAATATTTTTAAAAGGTAGAAAATAGAAAGTTGGGGTAGGAAATGCAGTATCAAACAAAGTAGAAGTAAAAATGGGAGTGCCACAGGATAGCGTATTGGGACCATTGCTATTCATTATTCTAATGTATAATTGTGTTGACTGTTTACTATCAGAAATCAGATTATTTTCAGATGACGTAATGCTATATAAAAGGATTAAAACGGTAGAGAACTGTAAATAGTTGTAGGGTGATCAGGACAATATATCTAGTTGGGTTGGTAAACATGGGATGAAGATAAATGTAAAGAAGACACAGCTAATTAGATACACAAAGAAAAAACTAAGGGTTGACTACGATTATGAGGTGGGGAAAGAATTTCTTGCTGAAGACTTAATTTGTAAATATCTTGACATTACATTTGATGAAAAGCTTAACTGGGCAGAACACATTGGACAGGTTTCAAAATTCTGCACTTGTTGAAGACAGGGATGAGGGGATGTTCGAGAGAAGTAAAGGAATTGGGTTACAAAACTTTGGTCAGACCATTGACTGAATATGGTAGTGCAGTATGGGACCCACATTTTGAGTATCAAATACAGGAGTTGGAGAGGGTGCAAAAAAGGGCTGCTAGATTTATGTCTGGAAATTATCGCAGAACATATGATATGATAAAAGTGCTAGAATGGGATTCACTGCAAGACAGCAGGAGGGTCATGGGAGTGTACAAGGCGTATATCGGTGATGAGGCATGGAAATATATTGGTGTAAGAATTAAAAGTAATGCATGGAAGGGAAAAGATGATCATGACCACAAGCTGGCACAAGGTTGTAGGAAGATTCAATTTTTTTGGTAAGGATGTCAGGGATTGGAATAAGTTACCAAGGGAATGTTGAGTAATTTACCAAAATCTTTGAAGGGATTTAAAATTGAAATTTGTAGAGGACAAATGTAGGTGGGTGCAGGAAAGGTGGAAGATTGGTGTGTATGAAAATTGGCACCGGAGCGTGCGATCCATTGCAATTGAATTAAATATGTCCCTTCTGTTCAATCATGACGCAGAGAAGTTCGATTGATATCTTTATCTAGATATTCGACCCTTCCTACTTCAGTTCTCCTCGCGACTACTTGATTCACATTGTGATGATGTAGTGGTCGGCCAACCGGTCGACGCGCCATTACGTTGAGATGTGGGAAATATTTCGTCAGATATCCAAACCGGTTGTTAGCGTCGAATATTAACTACTTGAATTTAGATATGGCGTAACGAACAAACACTGCCGCCTTTCTTGGACAAACTATCGGCTATTAAAGCCCATGTTTACCTTGAATTATTCCAAATGAGAGGAAATTGTAGCACTTAAAATCCATCATAGATATATACACATTACTTAAATATACAATTTATGTCAGAACGACGGTTTGAATGTTTGATATGTTGTGATTAATGATGGTCTTCCATATTTAAGATGGCTATTTATTCTTTGTATGATGGGTAGACATAGTGATGTAATAACTTAATTGCGGTTTGATGTTGCCTCAAGCTATTCTTAAATTCTGATTGGCGACGATTCTCAGATAATGATGTTTGCCAAAGTTGGCAATACTTCACAACTCAACTCCAATCATCTGGACTGTATATGTAAACAATTTGTACGAAACGTCTCGTGAATTTTAATGGAGGTTCTACGCATCCAAATCAGTCGAAACTCAAATGTTAGAATGAAGTTTATCGCACATAGCATTCCATGAAGAAAATAACTAAATATTTTAGTTTATTTTAAGACAATTTAGCAGTGAGAAGCAAGAAAATTGTTGTGACTGTTTTGCGCTGAAGTGAAACGTTTTCGGAAATTCTAAATCTGAAATCGCGAGTCCAATGAGGATTTAATATGTATTCTAGAGCCAAGGATTTTGTACTCTACAGGTGGAGTAGGTATTTTCTGCTTTTGTTGTCAGAATTCACTTCTCATTTCTGCCGAATAATGTCGTGTAAGTACGCACCTGACTGAGTTTTAAGAACATTGTTTAATTGTACTATCTTACAATCGTTCTGAAAGTTATCTTTTTTGGACAGCGATGGAACTAAGCAAAACTGGCTGAGGCGTCAGCCCTCTATCATTAAAGACTAATTACAGCCACGTTTCGTTTTGTTGACAAAAAGACTGGGGCTGCGCTTGAAAGTATATAAAATGAAAAAAATCTGAGCAAGTGACAAAAATTTCAGTCTAGGAAATTAACAAAGTTCAATGCCATTTATCGTATTTTAATGCCATTGTGATTTATTCTATCTTTTTAAAAGTGAATGAGATCACTGAATGCATAAGCAGTTTTCAAATCTGAAATACTATTTATTCACAAATGTCTATATGGATCATAAAGAAATGTAACAAACAGTAGGGAAACTTCAGGGAATGGATATAGTAATCAGGGAGGTGCAGGGAAAAATGAAAATATAGCATTTCAGTAAATTATTTGTTTTTAGGGTTAATTGATGATTAATACAACAAAACTGTGGCTTGGGCGAATAGAGCCGGGCGTAGCGAATTTGCAGTTCTTGATTTGAAGCGTAAACGATAAGTCCACACAGTGGTCTGACAGCAGGTTATTTGCTTAATTTGTCACAAGGGCAATTAATTAATTAACCAAAATTATTGAACTAATTTGTATTTACTAATTCTAGACTGCAATTCATAGGTCCAATTCTGGAGAATTGTAACGCACATAGAAATAAGGTAACTCTCGTGCGTCTACATTTGCAGTATTGTTGCTCCGTTTGGCAACTACGGTAGTAGGCACTATGTAGGATGCAGAAGAACCGCTCGACTTGTTACGGCTCTTACAAAATATTCACTGAAATGATATGTAGATTGTATTGGTTTGTCTGGTAGGCAGACTACGTAAGTTTCGTTTAATCTATTGACAAACATACAAATATAAACTTTAACTTTCGAGTGCGGTGAATTACTTCGTCCAGCAACATATTTTGGTCTGAATGACACGAGAGATGCGATGAGGGAGAATACGTTACATACTGACGCTTGTATCAATCGTTTCTTCCCTCGTGCTATTCGGGATTGGAATAGACAGAGTTAAGATTAATTGTGGAGCAAAACACCCTCTGTCACTCACATTTTTGTGAATTGCAGATTATAGGTATGATATGTCTCTGATGCATTTGCTGTGGGTGGACACATTCAGTGGTCAGGATAATTAATGCGCCGACTCAGGTGCGACGCGTTTTTAAGAGCGAAATTATGTGACACTGTGATATTGATTGAGGAGTTACTGCAATTTGTGTCTAAATTGTTATTATTACGGACAGATCAGTGAAAGGTTATATAAATAGTGATACACCGAAGAAATTAAAGAAAAAGAGTTGAGGTCAATATCTAAGACCCTCTGGAGAGAAAAGAAAGCTTGCAGTGAAGAGAAGATACTGCATAGTGCCAGGTACATCGTCAATACTGTTATACGTACAGATAAAAACACTTGTAAGTGGAGGAATGGCTGCATCGACCAAATTCCAAGTTGATTACTTTTTTTGTAGACAAGGAATAGCCTTAGTGACTGTCTCAGCTCGCGCTTGTTCTTAACGACAGTACAACCAATGATCGCATGCAACAGTTGGCTTCAATAACTTATTAAGGTAGCTCATGGTACGAATGTTCCTTTAACGAAATAACATTTGACAAGCAGACATTTGAAATAAATACCGCTGATACTACTACTCACGATTCGAACCACAATACTCACGAAATTATTATTAGTTCCGCAACGAAACTATTTTATTACCATAATTAGCACTGATTTTTAACAATTTTTTAAAGTATAGAAAGCAGTTTAGTAAATAGTGCTTAAAATTCAAGAAAGTAAGACAGATTATTTTATTAATATATTTTTCTCGGGAAGCCCGAGAAAAATATATTAATATTCAACGCCGTGAAAAATTACGATCCTACAGATTATTTTATTGTTTATTTTGAGTATTTGACTTGGACATGTTTTTAAGCCTGTTTTACCGTACAGGATTAGATGGCTCGTGTTATCTATTAATTCTGCCGCTTCGAGTTTTATTGAAGTTTGGAACGAAACAATGACGCCGGGAAACTTGTGAAAGTTAACCTGTAGCTTCTACAGCAGATAAAAAAATATGACCATATCTCCAACTATTGCAGGCCTGAAAAACAGCTCATTGTATTTTACAAGTGCTCAGCATTCATCTACAGATATGTGATAAAACTAAATACCCAACGAAAGGACATCGTGGTTCATACACTACTGGTATGGGATCTAACTGCTTCCCTTACGACATAATACTCGAAACATATGGAACTCCGAAATCAAGGCTGTTCTCCGCTTTTCCGTAGTGTTAATCAATTATTGCCATTGGCGGAATTTGCTCCCGACACTAAGGAGTTCCTTGTAGTGATGCCCACAGCCAAAATATTAGCTGTATTTGATATTATCCAAAGACTTAAGAAGAATTTCGTTTGTCATTCCTTCAGCAACATCATTTCCCAATCTGTGACACTAGTATTATTATCAGCGACATAAAAAAATAATAATGAACGCATTAGTCCAGCTAGAGATTATGATATCAATGCGACTTCCAATTTCAGTGAAACACCAGAAATACGAGCGACGGGAAAACTGATCGTCTGGTACTCAGTGACTACTGAACAGAGGACAAAAGAGTGGAAAGCGTTTGACACGCCGAGCGCATGAAAGCTGAAGTACAGTAGCCGATACGTCTCCCGCCCCACGCACTACACGGGGAAGGGGGGAAGGAGAATAAAGAAGCAATACAAGCAGAACAGACTGAAATTGAATAAAATGAAACAATCTATCTCGAGAAGAATTTCTGTCAGATATATTCCGTAAATCTTTAGAAGAGAAAAAAGTACCATCTGACTGGAAAATAGCCCAGTTGATTCCTATTTTCAAGAAAGGAGACCGGAGTGATCCTGGGATTTTTCGACCCATATCTCTAACATCTGTATGCAGTAGAATTCTGGAGCATGTCATATGCTCTAACGTTATGAAGTTTCTAGATGAAAAAGAGTTACTTATACTGTGCCAACACGGGTTTTGGAAGAACAGATCGTGTGAAACACAATTGGTCCTATTTTCGCATGACGTAATAAAAGTTATCGACGCAGGTTCACAAGTTGATGCAATTTTCTTGGATATTCATAAAGTTTTTCACTCGTTACCATACAACTGACTTTTAGCGAAGATTCGAGCATACGGTATATCGGATCAGATTTACGAATGGATACGCGATTTTCTAACTGGTCGGTCACAGTATGTCGTTGTTGACGGTGAAGCCTCTTCTAAGCTAGATGTTGCTTCGGGCGTTTCTCAAGGAAGTGTAACAGGACCACTTCTTTTCCTAATTTTTTATAAACGATCTAGGTGACAACGTTAATTTCGGATTGAGTTTGTTTGTTGATGATACACTTATCTATAGGGAAGTATCTATACGGTGATTGATTAAAAATCTAACGTGATCTGGATGTTATTTAGGAATGGTGCCATAAATGGCAGCTTACACTTAACTGAAAAAAGTGCAAGGCAATGCAAATAAGTAACAAAAAGAATCCGTTTGTTCACGAGTACAAAGTTAACAATTCAGTTGTTGATACGGTTGATTCCATAAAGTATCTAGGCGCAATAGTACAAAGCAACATGAAATGGGACTTGCACATAACTTTCGTCGTAGACAAAGCGAATTATAGGTTACGATTCATAGGTCGTATTTTCAGAAATTGTAATTCTCGTTCAAAGGAAATAGCGTACAAAACCCACTAGTGCGACCGCATATGGATTACTGTTGTGGAATTTGGGATCCGTATCGCAAGGGATTGATTGACACGTTAGAGAAAGTACAGAGGAGAACCGCTCGATTCGTGACTGCTAGTTAAAATCCTTACGAAAGCGTCACAGAGTTGATACATAGATTGGACTGGGATAGTTTGGAAGACAGACTACGTAGTTTTCATTTCAATTTATTGGGGAATATGTGAAAATCTTTAATTGAAGAGTGCTGTCAAATACTTCTTCCACCAACCTATTTAGGTCGCAGTGACAGGAGGGATAAAATTTGAGAAATAAGATACCGTACTGATGCTTTTATGTACCTATTCTCCCTTTCCTCGTTCTGTTCGGAATTGGAACGCACAGAATTAGGATTGGTGCTTAGCACTCTCTGCCAACTACAATTTTTGTGAATTGCAGAGTATAGATGTAGAGGTAGAAAGGAGCTCAACTGTGGACGAATGGAATGCATTAAATACCGAAATAATGAATGCTGGCAAAGAAACATTAGGCTTTAGGCAATAAGCCGCCCGAAAACCTTGGATCACAGAAGAAATTTTGGATTTGATGGATCAGAGAAGAAGGCACAAAAATGCTCAGGATGAAGCAAGAAGTGAGCAATACAGATAATTTAATAATCAAATAAACAGGAAATACAAAAAAGGAAAAGAAAGATGGCTGAAACAAAAGAGTGTAGAGTTAGAAAAGGAAAGTAGCTGTGGCATATAGGAAGATCAAGCAGAATTTTTGAGCTCAGACGATAGAGCTAACTGATCGAAGGAATACACAGAAAAACTGTATAATGGAGATGATTTGACCAATAGCGTATGGGAAAAAGAAGTTGATGTCGACATTGATGAGTTAGGTGATCATGCTTTGAGGACAGAAATTGATAGAGCACTGAGTGACTAGAAAACAAATAAGGCAGTTGGAATTGATAAGATTCCTGTATAACTTCTGAAATCCCTAAGAGAAGAAATAATCCAAAGATTATTAAAACTAATATCAAAAAGTTATGAAACAATAGAGATTCCCACCGATTTTTTAAAAAAAGGGTCATCTTCACACTTCGGAAGAAAGCACAAGCTGACAGATGTCAGAATTATCGCACTACAAGTCTATCATCACATGCCCCAAAATTACTGACCAGAATAATATACAGAAGGATGGAAGGTATAGTAGAAGGGATAGTAGGCGAAAATCAGTTTGGGTTTAGGAAAACTCGCGGTACAAGAGAAGCAATTCTGGCTTTAAGATTAATACTTGAAGGGCGGATCAAGAAAAACAAAGACACTTTTATAGCGTTTATTGATTTAGATAAAGCTTTTGGCAATGTTAGGTGGGACAAGATGTTCAAAATTATAAAGAAGTAGGGTCCGAAATACCGAGATGGAAGAATACTTTATATAATATTTATAAGAATCAGGTAGCTATAACAAAAATAGAGAATCATGAGAGACACGCATAGTTAAAAATGGTGTGAGACAAGGTTGTAGTCTATCCCCACTGATATTCAAATTATATGTAGAAAAAGCAATAAAGTAAATGAAGGAAAGATCTGAATGTGGTATAAGTATTCCAGGGGAAAAAAATCAGTATGCAGTTGTTGATGACATTGTCTTGTTAGCAGAGAGGGCTGAGGATATCGAGAAGTTACTGACTGTTACTGTCAGGAAAAAAATACTGAAGGAAGATTTTAGACTAAATATAAATCAAAGCGAGACAAAATTAATGAAATGTAGCAGAAATGATACCAATAGTGGTAGATTAAGTATAAAAATAGGCTTAGATGCGATATCCGATGGTTTGAAATGTGGTGCTATAGAAGGATGCTGAAAATTAAGTGGACAGACAAAGTACGAAACGAACGAGTTTTGGAAATGATGGGTGATGAAAGAAGTTTGTGGAAGGGTCTTACAGAAAGAAGAGACAGGCTGGTAGGTCATATTTTGAGACATGCTGGATCGGTTAATTTGTTAGTGGAGGGAACAGTCGAACTGAAGAGGAAGACAGAGATTAGAATATATGATGCAGATAATTGAGGACTTTGGTTGTAAGGGATATGCAGAGATGAAGAGGTTAGCACAAGATACAAAAAAAAAGAAGTAACAGCTAGAAGCATAACAGACAGAACTCCTTGGAAATGCAGAGCTGTGTCGGCTTTACCAACTGAGGAAGAAAGGAAGGGAAGTGGCGAGCGTGGATTACCCAGAGCAACGACAGTGGACCAGCAGGAGGTGTTTCACTTGTGTAAACCTCCTCCGACACACGTGTTCTACCAGCCAAGTACTCGTTAGTAGTTTCTCACATGTACAGTCGGGGACAGAATTCGAGAGACCCCTCGCCTTTCGATTATGCTTCGTTCTAGACACGAATACCGCATGGGACAGCATAACTGGTAGGTGGTACACTAAATTCATGATAAAATAGACCTCTCATACCCAGCACTTTACCCAAGACTAAAAAAATGAGCCCGCACAGCAAGAAACTCCCAGACGCTCAGAGGGAAAGTTCGGAGTTCTGCAGTAAAGATAATCACGAATATCACCATTTTAGTCATAATAATTATTTAAATACCCAAATTGATTAATTATAGAGAGATGATAACACTATTTTCGTAATTTTGATAACCGTTGCGTATTTTTTTTTCCCTCGAATAAACAGTTAACAATTCGCTAGCAAACGCAATTATATGGCGAATACAGAAAAGAATCGCTAAATTACGCACGGAAAACCAATAAGAGAGTTTGAATGGACTTAGTTACACTTTCTAACGCTGCAGCGTTATAGAACTGTGCGTGTGACAAATACACATAAAGGTTAAAGGTAAGTAGAAAGAGCATTCACGAAAGAACTCTAATGGTAAACTAAGTCACGAAATATAAATAAACTATTCCCAGAAAATTAAATGGTGCGGAATATTAACACCTTAATTTTGTTTTCATCATACCATATTTAGAAGGTAAGCTAAACTTGAACGCATTAGCAACAGTTTTAGTAGTAATAATAATCATTAAGAACAGTAAATAAATAAAAAAAATCCGTCTGCAATGTGAATTAGTGGTTCCACATTTTAAATCTGGAAGATGGAAGTAGTAAAACTATCATCTCTCTCTTTGTTTCTAACTAACACTGATACTTCTATAAAATTTTCTGTCAAGCTTTATTTCCTGCCGTCCAAGCCCGATGGGTTATAGGTAACACTGTTGCCTGGCATTCGGGAGGACGCGAATTCAAACCCCGTCGGGGATCCAGTTTCAGTATTCCATGATTTTCGTAAATCTCTCCAGCTGAACTCCACAAAAGTTCCTTCAAAAAGCGGTGGCTGAAATTCTTACCCGATCCTAGTTTCCAATACTATCAGGATTCATATCACATTGCCGCCGAAGATATGACGAAGACAAAAAAATAAAAAATAAAATAAAAATTACGTGGTGGGTATGTGGTATCCGGCTTTCGGGAGGTTGTGGGTTCGAATACCCATCTAGCCATCCAGGTAAACGTTTTAGATGGTTTCCCCAAATCACTCCAGGCGAATGCCGGGATTGTTCCTTCAAAAGGCCATGGACGAATTCCTCCCCATTACTTGTCCCCACTCCTTTCCTGCCTCTAATGACCTCGATTAGATGTAAAGCTAGAAGCAAAACATAATTACTCAAATAAAAATAATTACATCTCTGTGGTGTGTTTAGACCCTTTTCCTTGTTGGATTTATCTTATTCAACGGCCGAACATGGTAGCGAAGTGACTAGAGTGCTATTTCCACATGTGGAGAGTCTCTAGTTCGGTGTTGTTTAAGGGCTGGTCGACGTGGAAATCATTATAGAGAGAAAAGGACTTGGGGCATGTTTCGGGAAGGAATTCAGCCTTGGCCATACCAGAGAATCATCCCAACACTCACGGAGTGATTTCGATTAATCATGCAATACCGAAATACGGATGGATACACGAAGATTTCAACCCCTGTCCTTCCGGATCGGATGGCTTGGGCGTTACAGGGACTCTCGGTCACTGGTGCGATTCCGGCCAGAGGCATGGGTGTTAAAGTAGGTATTGTGGTATGTCTTGTATCGTCTTTCAATTGTATGAGCAAAAAGCATTTGGAAATACATCAGTACACAGGATAAACACACAAAACGGTTTAGCTGGATGAATGGCTATCGGGAGGAATGCCATTAAAAAATTTAAAGACAATTTTATTGAACCAAAAGGCAATTGGCTGCCTTCAAAAATATCTCACAGGTCCACCTCATCTCACAAAAAAATATTCCTTATTTGGTGCCAACTAGTAACATGGCTGAGTTCTAAATACGTATTAGGATAACCCTTTCGGCCCTGAAAATTTTTTTGTTGAAATTTAATGAAATTTTTATTGTAATGTGTTCTATAGTCTACAGTTAGGTCAGGAAAAATAGTAAAAAAATTATTATTTTATTGAATTTACGAAAAAAGGACCCACACGATCGTGCGGGTTAGGGTTTTTTTCCAAAAGTTATACCATATGCTTCATATGTAATAATGGCTGTGATTGACGAACAAATACGTTTTTAACTTGTCCAAATATTATTACATGCTTTACTAATTATCTGTGTCGAAAGTAAAATGTGAAATGGAATAATTAATTATGCATCTAGGTTGATAATGATTAAGGAAATTTTAATAATAATGAAATAAACTTGAGACGGTATTTCTTCTGTATGTTATTTTTTCATTTATTCATATGTAAGGTGGTACAACACAAATTTAATTTTTAAACAATAATTAAAAAATCACCAGATCTCGTTTAATACACTACGAGCACATTACTTCTGTTTGTGAAACATCTTGAAACAATTTTTGTGCTTCAAAAGGCATAAATATATATTGCATTTTTCACAACGAGTTTTAGTTCTGCTGTCACATGAAGTAAATCTACACATTCGTGGAGATGTCAGATCATCAATGACTGGGAAATGATCATAACCATCAAATCTTTTGTCATCACAAGGAATAGCAGCAGGAGGATTGAAATATTTGGATCTTTTACGGTTGTCAGGCTCAATTTCTTCCTCAGTTTCGTCCACCTCAGGTCGTTTTTTTAGAGGAGTTGCCAGTAAAGCTTCAGCAATTTCCAACCGAAATTTCATCAAGTCTTTAATGTCTTTCTGTGGAATTTTATTTAGTTTTGCGGCTATTCTGTATTCCATCCAGCTGTTCACTGTAGCTAAGTCGAGGAAGTGAAGGATTACCTTCAAAGTCCATTTCCTTGTCCTAAACCAAGTGCGATAGCACTCCATTTGTTGATCACAGATGTCCACTCCACCCATTGACTGGTTATATCTGTGTACCACAGAGGGACATGGCAGCTCAATATATTTTTTTTCGTTTTTGGACCAGCGGTTCACCTTGTGCTCTGGGTGAATTCCAGAGCATGTAGATGCCATCACAACCCGATTGCTATCTTTCCATTGTACTAACACTACCTTGTCATCACTTCGAACAATCTGTGCTGATTCTCCTCTTTTCAGTTTTGAGGTATCACGAAACTTTACTCCTCTTACCCTATTTGACATTATTGTTCCTGTTCCATGATATCCCATTTCAATCAATTTCTCCAACAAGGGAATTGTTGTGAAATACCTATCGAAATATAAGCAGCTTCCACGAGGAATGGTCTGTAACAGCCGAATAACCACTGAAGGACCAAGTCCCAGTTCTGTACAGTCCAGGTTTGTTGAAGCACCTTGGTATATTTCAAAGTCCATAACAAGGCCTGAAGTTGATGTAATCACAAAATTTTTCAAACCCACAGGCCTAGGCTTATTTTTTACGAACTGTTTTAAGTGACACTTTCCTGTAAAGGGTATCATCTGTTCATCGATGGAATAGGAGTTGTAATTTCTTGGAAGACTGATACAAACGTTTCTGACAGCATCAATAACTGGCTGAACTTTCCATAGTTTGTTTCTTTTTACTTCTTCACTTACAATGCTCGTGTCTACAAGGTGAAAATTATATCTCAGAGAAAGAAATCTATCACGTGATATAATTTTGGATATTATTGGTAGATCAAATCCTTTCTGCCAATACATTGATATTCTGGGATATCGGATCACACCCATTATTAAATTTAAGCCAAAAAATTTCTTAAGCTCAACATGATTTGTAAGTAATGATTTACCAGTTTTTGCTACTGAATACATATTTGTAAATTCTGATGCAGAGGAAAAGAAATCTTCAGAAAAATACTGAGACCAATACTGTAGTGGGCTTTTCAGTATCACTGGATCCTGGAAAAAAAAAATATATATTCCTAACATGTGTCAGACACAAAAATAACTGAGAAATAACTGTCTTGTACTCACCTCTGTATTCGAAACTTCTGCAGAAAGAAACCTCTCTTCAACAAAATTCTTCTCTTTCCATATCCACCTCCGTTGTGTCGTCTTCTTTCTAGAATGGTGAGGATTCTCTTCATGCGACGTCGATGGTATCACACATTGTTGTGAACATGCAGGAAGTCTAAGGTCTTCTTCGCTGCTTTCATCTGAAGAAGTACCTTTGTCACTTACTGGCAGCTCTAACTGGAAATCAACATTTGAACTGTCTTCCTCAGATAAATCACTTAGATCTGACGTTTCATTCAAGATGCTAAGTATTTCACTTTCGGACAAAATACGTCTCCCAGTCGGCACCTGATAAGCAAAAGAAATAAAATCCAACTTGCAATAAATGCTTGTAACGTGAAGGTGATGTTTGATAAACATTTTTAGCTCAAAGTTAATACCCACACAATTGTGCGGGTGAAACGCGAAATCTAAACTAAATACTAACCAACACGATAGTGATAGTCATTATTTTTTCAGAGTAGACAACGTAATTTGAAATGGAATACAAAGAACGATGTACACATGTGATCAGTACACTTATTTTGATAAGAAAACATTAAAGTCACCGTTCATGTAAACAGTATAATGAAAAATAGCGAAATAACTTACCATGCTGTTGCGACAACACTTGCCAAGGTACTGAATTTTCTTTGTGGAGCAGTAAACCGCCAACAATTCGAAACAGAAACGCATTAGTAACAAAGAGAAAGAACCCGCACGACTAACGCGAGCCGTAGCGAGCCAGAAAAGTGAAAAGAAGCCAATAAATTAATTTTACAAACTGACCCACACAATCGTGTGGGTCAGTGCCGAAAGGGATAAAAAATTTGGAAAGTAGGCGTACTATAGTGAATCTATTTAGTGCACACGGGAGGGGTATTTAATTTCAGTTGAGTGTATAGGATTTAATCTCTTTAACATTATGCGTGGTTATTTCGTAAGAAGAAGATCTTCCTGCTGGCTCAGTTCAGACGCAAGGAGGAAGTAACCGTCCGACAAACGTTTCGAGGAAGTGTTTATTTACCAGTGGCTCTGAGGAAGTGAAGAACACTTGTTCAGTAGAATTAGCTCTAGTAAAATTTGTGAATATGACCATCCGTACACGAAATATGCCCATTTTCGAATTACGAGCACCTACAAATACAGTGACAGTCATTTGCCGAAAGTAACAGAAACAACTTCAACTAACATATTAAAGTTACTTCATCATAATTAGAAGACCGATGAAAATGTTGAAAAATAACATTGAACTAATATGTATATGTATTACTTCTCGAGGATTTTAACTTCAGCATACTCTGATTGCGTATTGTAATGTTCTACTTGCACTATTTGATTACAAAATTAATTGATCAATATTCCGTGATAATGGAGCTATTTAAAAGAAGAAGGAAAAAAAACTGGAAGTGCACGTGTGCACGTTATTGAAAATTGACATGCCTCCATCTACTGATGTAAATATTTTATGACCTTCCGTGCCTTTGACCATTTAACCTGCTGACTATAGTGTCAGCCTTTGTTGAGATAATGTGGAACTCTATTGTGAAGTCAAAACAAGACGAACACTACACTCATTCAAAAGCAACCATATGCGCAGAAGAACTCGAATCAGTGACCTTTATTATTATTAATAAATTTCTCTCGGGCTTCCAGCCGTGTTAAGATGTTACATTTGTTGGACGTTTCGAAGGCGTCCAACTCTGCCTTCATTCTCAACCAAATATCAATCATTAAGGCAGAGTTGGACGCCTTCGAAACGTCCCAAAAATGTAACATCTTAACACTTCCTATCCGAAAGGGTAATGGTTTGGAAGGGATATACGGGATATGGCAGGAGGCCTTTACAATGCGATGACAGTGTTCTAGCCCCTACACTGCTAGCGCCAGCTTAAGTATCTTGGTCGGTACTGTTGCGAAGGAATTTGTGAATGAGTCTGCGGTCGTGGTTTGCCTACACGGAAGACAATTCCGTAGGCCCACAGAACAAGGAAATTATCAGACATTTCAGGCATGAGATTTTCCTCATCCTCGTTCAACTAACTTGCTTATATTGCTACCTGAGGCTCACACAGATAACAGACGAAAGAATTATACAGGTTTAGAACCGTATATCCTCGAGGAACTTTCTGAACTTTTTTAAATTTGTTTCCAGCTTGACATCTCGACTTTGAGGTCATGGGAGACGGGAATATGGACTTTTTGGTGAACTATACCGACGTTCGCTTACAGTGATTTGGAAAAACTGCAGAAAATCCAAATCTGGATGGCCAGAAGCGGATTTGAACCCGCATCCTCTCGAATGCCAGGCCAGAACATTATCGCTCGTCCACTACGCTCCGATTTTTTAATTGACCGTAACATATAGATATATAGGAACAATAATTATAGACTGACTCGGCCATGAATCATTTTAATATATCTATTTTTGCAGCCTAGTAGTAGACGAAAAAATATTAGATCAACTAAAGATGCCAGATCTTAATCACTTCGTTTATCACGAACCCGGAAACAACCATAATACACCCCTTTATAACTACATATGTAACGTTTCAATTAGTTTTTCGAAGATAACATCATTTTACTTTTACATATCCAGCGTATTCCGGTTTGAAAAGCAATCATCCTTTTCCTTCAGAATGCAGGCATAAGAATTTTTTTAAAAAAGCTCCACTGCATATGGAATTAGCCAACGTCATTAACTGTAAGACTGACAGCAGTCTTTTTCCAAGACCTTTCTTGCTTGTAGAAAATGCCATGGTGGCTCCCGAAGTGAGAAGAATTATTGCGCCGGTTCAAATTCCTGTCGGCTATCAAATTTCGTTTTTTCCATGTTTTCTCAAAACCTTTGCAGATTAATGCCAGGATGATTCCTCTGGAAGGCATTGATCAACTTGTTTCATGTTCTTTGTTCACAGTTCTCTCCTATATTTATTTACCTCGACAGTAACGAGGCGTTTAGCCCTAATTATTAAAAATGTTTAATGTATATAAAAGCAGAACTGATGTGCAGTTTTCAGACGTGAAATTTTAATTCCAAAATACTGTAAAATATAAATTTCAAAAATACAAATATACAAATATATTGACAGGTATTTGACGCATATATTATCACAGCAATATCTGAAAACTTATTTCGGATATTTTTTAAAATATTATCTTTTCTTAGGCAGGATTAGGGTGGTAAATGATTCTTGTTTAATTTTTCTGCAGCGCGTCATAGCGCCTAGTATTTAAAAGTTATTCACACATCGATACGAGATAATTCTTTGCAGTTATCATTTTGTAAACTAATCTAATCCAGCAGTATTCTTGTCAAACTTTTACAATTACAAAATTTTATTTTGATACTGCTTTGTCTAGGCTCTAATGAAGGAAAATGTAGTTTTATCTCGATGGCAGATGATTCCGAAGTCACAATACAAGGAAATATGCATCGTTTCCTGCCAGAAGACTTCCTCATCGAATGTGCGAGTTATATTCAAACATTAGTATGCTTCAGTGCCAATCGCTACACCAGCCACATCTAGCAATTTGAGTGATCCGTCTATTGATTGTTAAATATTCTTTTTTGGAATATTATTTATAGTCCGACCAGTAAGCTTTGTGAGGGGGAGGGGAGGTAAAGTAAAACTGGAAATGGATAAGAAGATAAATGCAGGAATGAGATGGCAGAATAGTGCAACATCTGTGTGGCTCACTTTTGGGAAGAAGCAAAAGAACACACAGTGTTAAAAGTTCCAATTACTCATAGGTCAAATTACGCGTAAATGATTGATTTTAGAAAGTCGTCGACATATATTCCGTCTTTCTTGGAATGTAGACCATTTCAGCCTACGCACTTTCTACTGGGTTCATGTCAACGTTTATGATTGGATGATCAGTTTCCTGCGTCCTTGGCTCCTCGAGAAACCATCAGGTGGACGAAATATTTGTCCTGCTGCGACATGATATGGGAGACGTAATTCACACCCTTATAGAAGTTAACATCGTGTTATAGGGAACAGAGACCCAATTTTCAAAAATACGTCGGTCACAGATGACTATCCTGCAATCCCAACCTTTACAAATGACAATAATTCACCTCATCGCTGAATTATTTGTGACGCCTCGTAGACGAATATTCTATTGCAAACATCAATCCTTAATGTATCTTAAACTGTAATGATCTATAAAAAGAAGGAAGGTGCTACCAGGCCTATCCTGGCCAGAAGTTGTTTTGCGTGGAGTATTTGTGTAGGACTGTTCAATTAAATGACATTCCTTTCGATAACCAAATATACGGCATACCACGGTTTATTTGTTTATATTTCCAGAAAACAAATCTAGCAGCCCTTTTTTGAACCCTCTCCTACTCCTGTATTTGATTCGTAAAATGAGGGTCCCATACTACACTACCATATTCGAGCAATGGTCTGACCAAAGTTTAGTAACCCAATTCCTTACTTCTCTCGTACATCCCCTCATCACTCCCTCCAACAAGTGAAGAACTTTGAAACCTTTTCCTACCACCTGTCCAATGTGTCCTGCCCAGTTAAGCTTGTTATCAAAAATAATGCCAAGATATTATCGCAGAATGCAATCAGTGACGGATATGATAAAGGAGCTGGAATGGGATTTATTGCAAGACAGGAGGAGGATGAGGAGGGTCATGGGAGTGTACAGGGCATATACTGGCGATGAGGCATGGAAAGATATTGCAATAGGTATTAAAAGTAGTGTATGGAAGGGAAAAGATGACCATGACCATAAGCTGGCATTCGATTTCAGGCACAAGGGTGTGGGAAGATTCTCTTTTTTAGGTAAGGGTGTCAGGGATTGGAATGAGTTACCAAAGGAAATGATGAATAATTTACCGAAAACTTTGAAAGAATTTAAAGATAAAATTTTGTAGAAGGCAAATGTAGGTGGGTGCAGATATGGGGAAGATGGGTGTGTAGGTAAATTGCCACCGGAGCCTGTGCTCCATTGCAATTAAATTAAATTAAAAATTAAAAAAAATATTTGTTTATATTCATAATTCTAGTTATAAAACCATTTGAATATAGCTCTTCATGCAAAGTAATTATTACCCTCCTTCTCATATCACTCAAATTTCTAGATGTGGCTGGTGTAGCGATTGGCACTGAAGCATACTAATCTTTATATATAAAGATGAATGTTTGTTTGTTTGTGGTTGTTTGTTTGTTTGTTGGTTTGTTTGTTTGTTTGTTCTTCATACAAATCCACAGTTATTATCCGTTCTCGATAAAACTTTGCACACTTATCCTTTGAAACAAGGAGAAAAATACTGTCTACATTTGGTTGAAAAATTATCTGTATAAATAACACATTTGTCTCATAACTTCGAATACGGCGGTAGACAGACACTTTGGATGTGGGACGACCTCCGTACCGAGTTTCCACGTAGTGGCCTGGCACCTGAGTGGCTAAAGCGCTGGCGTACGAACGCCGTGGTCTCCGGTTCAAATCTCCGTCGGGGATAAAATTTTAAAAATTGTTTTTTCATCGTAGGAGTCAGGCCTGGGCCGTAGGTTATTCGGATTGAATGTTAAACTGTAGATATTAGAAAGTTAGGGGTGCAATGCAAGGCAAATCGTAGGTATTCTTGCAATGTTGTAGGGTGTATACTTTTTTTACGTTATAATGATCCCTCAGGTTTTGTTCGCAGTCAGTGTGTAAGTGTGAACAACAGTAATATTATTATAATTAGGGATGTAAGTCTCTGTCTTTTTGATACGTTATGACGACCAAATGGCTATATCGTTGTGATGGAATTTTATAAGGAAATCTGTATGAAGGGCACAGGATATTTTTCCAGTATGATTAGCAGTTGTAGTCACGAAATTTTGAGACCTATCGAATGGTGACAGAATATGTTGGCAATTGATTCTCTAACTTGGAAATACGGCGATAGACAGACACGTTGAATATGCCACGTCTTCAGACCGTGTTTGCGTGTAGTGAGCTGGAAGCTCAGTGGCTAAAGAGCTTGCTTACGAACCGTCGTGGTCTCCGGTTGAATCTCCGTGGAGGCCAAGATTTATAAAAATTGTTTTTATCGTAAGAGTCAGGCCTGGGTCGTAGGTTATTCGGATTGAATGTTAAACTGTAGATATTAGAAATTTAGGGGCGCAATGCGAGGCAAATCGTAGGTAGTCTTGCAATGCTGTAGGTGTACACTTTTTTTACGTTATAATGATCCCTCAGGTGTTGTTCACAGTCAGTGTGTGAGTGTGAACCACAGTTATATTATTATAAATACGGAAGTAAGTCTCTGAGTTTTTGTTACGTTTTGACGACTAAATGGCTATATCGTTGTGTTGTAATTTTATAAGGAAATGTGTATGAAGGGCACAGGATATTTTTTCCAGTGTGATTAACAGTTGTAGTCACGAAATTTTGAGATCTATCGAATGGTGACAGAAATATGTTGGAAATTAATTCTCTTCAAGAGACAGGTTTCGACGGTAGGAGTGATATAGTGATAGCTTTCCTGTCATATTATGCCGACTCGATATTGTTTGGGACTAATCCTTCGTTAACAACAACTTACTATATTTAATTCTGGCAAAAAAAATTCTTAATCCACGCGTACGAAGTCGCGGGTACGAGGCTAGTGTTTGAAAATAACTCGCACATTCGATGAGGAAGTCTTCTGGCAGGAAACGATGCATATTTCCTTGTATTGTGACTTCGGAATCATCTGCCATCGAGATAAAACTACATTTTCCTTCATTAGAGCCTAGACAAAGCAGTATCAAAATAAAATTTTGTAATTGTAAAAGTTTGACAAGAATACTGCTGGATTAGATTAGTTTACAAAATGATAACTGCAAAGAATTATCTCGTATCGATGTGTGAATAACTTTTAAATACTAGGCGCTATGACGCGATGCAGAAAAATTAAACAAGAATCATTTACTACCCTAATCCTGCCTAAGAAAAGATAATATTTTAAAAAATATCCGAAATAAGTTTTCAGATATTGCTGTGATAATATATGCGTCAAATACCTGTCAATACAGAAAAAAATATATATATTTGTATAACTTGTGTATTTTTGAAATTTATATTTTACAGTATTTTGGAATTAAAATTTCACGTCTGAAAACTGCACATCAGTTCTGCTTTTATATACATTAAACATTTTTAATAATTAGGGCTAAACGCCTCGTTACTGTCGAGGTAAATAAATATAGGAGAGAACTGTGAACAAAGAACATGAAACAAGTTGATCCAATGCCTTCCAGAGGAATCATCCTGGCATTAATCTGCAAAGGTTTTGAGAAAACATGGAAAAAACGAAATTTGATAGCCGACAGGAATTTGAACCGGCGCAATAATTCTTCTCACTTCGGGAGCCACCATGGCATTTTCTACAAGCAAGAAAGGTCTTGGAAAAAGACTGCTGTCAGTCTTACAGTTAATGACGTTGGCTAATTCCATATGCAGTGGAGCTTTTTTAAAAATTCTTATGCCTGCATTCTGAAGGAAAAGGATGATTGCTTTTCAAACCGGAATACGCTGGATATGTAAAAGTAAAATGATGTTATCTTCGAAAAACTAATTGAAACGTTACATATGTAGTTATAAAGGGGTGTATTATGGTTGTTTCCGGGTTCGTGATAAACGAAGTGATTAAGATCTGGCATCTTTAGTTGATCTAATATTTTTTCGTCTACTACTAGGCTGCAAAAATAGATATATTAAAATGATTCATGGCCGAGTCAGTCTATAATTATTGTTCCTATATATCTATATGTTACGGTCAATTAAAAAATCGGAGCGTAGTGGACGAGCGATAATGTTCTGGCCTGGCATTCGAGAGGATGCGGGTTCAAATCCGCTTCTGGCCATCCAGATTTGGATTTTCTGCAGTTTTTCCAAATCACTGTAAGCGAACGTCGGTATAGTTCACCAAAAAGTCCATATTCCCGTCTCCCATGACCTCAAAGTCGAGATGTCAAGCTGGAAACAAATTTAAAAAAGTTCAGAAAGTTCCTCGAGGATATACGGTTCTAAACCTGTATAATTCTTTCGTCTGTTATCTGTGTGAGCCTCAGGTAGCAATATAAGCAAGTTAGTTGAACGAGGATGAGGAAAATCTCATGCCTGAAATGTCTGATAATTTCCTTGTTCTGTGGGCCTACGGAATTGTCTTCCGTGTAGGCAAACCACGACCGCAGACTCATTCACAAATTCCTTCGCAACAGTACCGACCAAGATACTTAAGCTGGCGCTAGCAGTGTAGGGGCTAGAACACTGTCATCGCATTGTAAAGGCCTCCTGCCATATCCCGTATATCCCTTCCAAACCATTACCCTTTCGGATAGGAAGTGTTAAGATGTTACATTTTTGGGACGTTTCGAAGGCGTCCAACTCTGCCTTAATGATTGATATTTGGTTGAGAATGAAGCAGAGTTGGACGCCTTCGAAACGTCCAACAAATGTAACATCTTAACACGGCTGGAAGCCCGAGAGAAATTTATTAATAATAATAAAGGTCACTGATTCGAGTTCTTCTGCGCATATGGTTGCTTTTGAATGAGTGTAGTGTTCGTCTTGTTTTGACTTCACAATAGAGTTCCACATTATCTCAACAAAGGCTGACACTATAGTCAGCAGGTTAAATGGTCAAAGGCACGGAAGGTCATAAAATATTTACATCAGTAGATGGAGGCATGTCAATTTTCAATAACGTGCACACGTGCACTTCCAATTTTGTTTTTTTTCCTTCTTCTTTTAAATAGCTCCATTATCACGGAATATTGATCAATTAATTTTGTAATCAAATAGTGCAAGTAGAACATTACAATACGCAATCAGGGTATGCTGAAGTTAAAATCCTCGAGAAGTAATACATATACATATTAGTTCAATGTTATTTTTCAACATTTTCATCGGTCTTCTAATTATGATGAAGTAACTTTAATATGTTATTTGAAGTTGTTTCTGTTACTTTCGGCAAATGACTGTCACTGTATTTGTAGGTGCTCGTAATTCGAAAATGGGCATATTTCGAGTACGGATGGTCATATTCACAAATTTTACTAGAGCTAATTCTACTGAACAAGTGTTCTTCACTTCCTCAGAGCCACTGGTAAATAAACACTTCCTCGAAACGTTTGTCGACGGTTACTTCCTCCTTGCGTCTGAACTGAGCCAGCAGGAAGATCTTCTTACGAAATAACCACGCATAATGTTAAAGAGATTAAATCCTATACACTCAACTGAAATTAAATACCCCTCCCGTGTGCACTAAATAGATTCACTATAGTACGCCTACTTTCCAAATTTTTTATCCTAATACGTATTTAGAACTCAGCCATGTTACTAGTTGGCACCAAATAAGGAATATTTTTTTGTGAGATGAGGTGGACCTGTGAGATATTTTTGTCTTTAAATTTTTAATGGCATTCCTCCCGATAGCCATTCATCCAGCTAAACCGTTTTGTGTGTTTATCCTGTGTACTGATGTATTTCCAAATGCTTTTTGCTCATACAATTGAAAGACGATACAAGACATACCACAATACCTACTTTAACACCCATGCCTCTGGCCGGAATCGCACCAGTGACCGAGAGTCCCTGTAACGCCCAAGCCATCCGATCCGGAAGGACAGGGGTTGAAATCTTCGTGTATCCATCCGTATTTCGGTATTGCATGATTAATCGAAATCACTCCGTGAGTGTTGGGATGATTCTCTGGTATGGCCAAGGCTGAATTCCTTCCCGAAACATGCCCCAAGTCCTTTTCTCTCTATAATGATTTCCACGTCGACCAGCCCTAAAACAACACCGAACTAGAGACTCTCCACATGTGGAAATAGCACTCTAGTCACTTCGCTACCATGTTCGGCCGTTGAATAATATAAATCCAACAAGGAAAAGGGTCTAAAACACACCACAGAGATGTAATTATTTTTATTTGAGCAATTATGTTTTGCTTCTAGCTTTACATCTAATCGAGGTCATTAGAGGCAGGAAAGGAGTGGGGACAAGTAATGGGGAGGAATTCGTCCATGGCCTTTTGAAGGAACAATCCCGGCATTCGCCTGGAGTGATTTGGGGAAACCATCTCAAAACGTTTACCTGGATGGCTAGATGGGTATTCGAACCCACAACCTCCCGAAAGCCGGATACCACATACCCACCACGTAATTTTTATTTTATTTTTTATTTTTTTGTCTTCGTCATATCTTCGGCGGCAATGTGATATGAATCCTGATAGTATTGGAAACTAGGATCGGGTAAGAATTTCAGCCACCGCTTTTTGAAGGAACTTTTGTGGAGTTCAACTGGAGAGATTTACGAAAATCATGGAATACTGAAACTGGATCCCCGACGGGGTTTGAATTCGCGTCCTCCCGAATGCCAGGCAACAGTGTTACCTATAACCCATCGGGCTTGGACGGCAGGAAATAAAGCTTGACAGAAAATTTTATAGAAGTATCAGTGTTAGTTAGAAACAAAGAGAGAGATGATAGTTTTACTACTTCCATCTTCCAGATTTAAAATGTGGAACCACTAATTCACATTGCAGACGGATTTTTTTTATTTATTTACTGTTCTTAATGATTATTATTACTACTAAAACTGTTGCTAATGCGTTCAAGTTTAGCTTACCTTCTAAATATGGTATGATGAAAACAAAATTAAGGTGCTAATATTCCGCACCATTTAATTTTCTGGGAATATTTTATTTATATTTCGTGACTTAGTTTACCATTAGAGTTCTTTCGTGAATGCTCTTTCTACTTACCTTTAACCTTTATATGTATTTGTCACACGCACAGTTCTATAACGCTGCAGCGTTAGAAAGTGTAACTAAGTCCATTCAAACTCTCTTATTGGTTTTCCGTGCGTAATTTAGCGATTCTTTTCTGTATTCGCCATATAATTGCGTTTGCTAGCGAATTGTTAACTGTTTATTCGAGGAAAAAAAAAAATACGCAACGGTTATCAAAATTACGAAAATAGTGTTATCATCTCTCTATAATTAATCAATTTGGGTATTTAAATAATTATTATGACTAAAATGGTGATATTCGTGATTATCTTTACTGCAGAACTCCGAACTTTCCCTCTGAGCGTCTGGGAGTTTCTTGCTGCGCGGGCTCATTTTTTTTAGTCTTGGGTAAAGTGCTGGGTATGAGAGGTCTATTTTATCATGAATTTAGTGTACCACCTACCAGTTATGCTGTCCCATGCGGTATTCGTGTCTAGAACGAAGCATAATCGAAAGGCGAGGGGTCTCTCGAATTCTGTCCCCGACTGTACATAAAGGAGGGGTGACAGATAAAGTCGAAAATTATAGGCCAATCAGTTTAACATCAGTGGTAGGGAAATTAATGGAAAGATTGATATGCAACCACATCAGAAATATATGTGAGGAGCGTAAGTGGGCATCCATAAATTACGTGAGGTGTTTTTCCGGATTTCCGGACCCCCCCCCCCTCTGGTGAGACTTCGTGATATCTGGCCCGACCCCCCCTCCCCCCTCTGGTGAGTTCTACAGTCCAACAAAAATTTCCAAAATCTCACGTGAGATTTCCGTTGAACCTCCCCCCCCCACTCCCCCTTGGTGAGCTTTCACTGAACCCCCCTATTTCACCTCACGTAATTTATGGACGCCCCCTATGTGGGTTTCATGTCGGCAACATGTCCTTAGGCAAAGATTTTCATGCGAATCTCAGTTAGTCGGATATATGCAAGATATTTCGGATGAAATTGTCAAGTGATATCAAATTGGTAGTGTAGCACTAGATTTTGACAGAGTGAACCATAAAATGGTGATAGCTCAGGTCAAAACTATGGGAGTAAATGAGAAAGTGATTTACTGGGTAAAAGAGTTCTTAAAAGGTAGAAATCAAAAAGTTAGGGTGGGAAATGCAGTATCAAAAGAAGTGGAAGTGAAAATGAGAGTGCCACATGGTAGCGTATTGGTACTACCATGCTCATATGCATACGAACGATCTGAATCGCTCATCGCTATATTTCCTCCCAAAACTTTTTCAACCCTTCCTATACACCTGCTTACACAGTCCTATACCCTGTAGGTGGTACATTCACGTTAATAACAAAAATTGACACTCACCCTCCTCACAAAAACAAACGAAAATATATATTATATGTAATCGTAGGCTTCCGCGGTCAGAGTCAGTTGATTCTTGGCTGTCCGGGTGGCGCCGCGTCATGTTTCTTGAAACCGACGTTTCGACCCCAGAATGAGGGTCGAAACGTCGGTTTCAAGAAACATGACGCGGCGCCACCCGGACAGACAAGAATCAACATATATATTATAGTTCGTTAATAAAAGAGTTGTGGAGACAGTGAATGCACTTCATTTTAGTTTAAAAAAAAATTAAGAGTAATTACGTGTCCATACAGAACATAAAAATATACTGTCAAACAAAAAGTTAATTTTGAACAAACGCTAGGGTCAAAAGAAAGGAGGACCTTATACAGATCATCGATCACTTAAACTAACTATATATTAATGATACAATCAATATTTGAGATATAAAGATATTTTTTATGTAAGTGTGTTGGCAAATAATTGCAGATTTTTGAAGATAGGTAATTTTGCAGTGTGCTATTAAGACACATTGTTCTTTCACTACTATATTTAAACTTATTTACGGAAAAACTTATAGCTAAATTACCGCTGTCAGTAACATGAGATGTCAACGCAGTCTGAGTTGACAGTATTTTAGCGTCAAAAAATTTATTTTTACCTAACATTAATATCGAAAGCTGCTTAAAGCGCAATGAACACTCCTTTTAAAACAAAAACAAAACACAATGAGGGTTCTGTAGTTGAAGACACAATTTCACATCGTGTTGTCACCTTTGTGGTATTACTGGTGTTTTATAAGCAGGCAAAGAACAAAAAACTAATAGGACTTTTCCGCGATACCAATATGCTGTGTGTACTGCTGTTAAAATTCAAAAGACAGGTGAAACATTGGTTTGATATTCTTACCAAAAACGGTATTAGTAAATATCCAAGGACATGCACTTAAAACATTTGGTAATTAACGAATTGTTGCGTTTGCTAGCGGACATGTACGAAATCATTGGTTCATTTCGCGATTTATACGCTTTATGCTGCTTGAAGTTATTATTGTAGACCAACTTTTCACTCCATACTGATGTTAATACTACGGTGAACTCTTCTGACAGTGGTCCGTAAAGAACTTGCCTGATTTAAGGGGTAAAATTGTCACGAGTCATCTGGTAACCCAGAATACAACAAGAAGTTTCCCAAGTGCGAAAGTTTCACAAGCTGATACTAATGCAGATCATTATTCATGAACAATTGATTTCATATTTTGTAACTGTTATTTATGAGACATAAAGTTTGGAGCAATACTCAGGAAACTGGGAACCAGGAAAGATAATGCCAGTCAACACGCGAATAAGAGTTGTTGCCACCTCTGCTGCGGTCTTGGTAGGACTCAGTAGCAGGTGCCGACCCGGAAGCATGGTGGCTAGCGCTATGGTAGTTCATGGAGTAGACGGTTCGAGTCCAGCCTCTGACATAAGTGATTTTCATGAACTGTTACGTTTAATGTACTGTGGTTCACTAAAATCACATCATACACCAATTGAGAGGCTAAAAGAATGGAGAGGATGCACGTATCGATAAATTAGGGCAAATGCTTTCTTGGTTTATTTTTTTCCAGTTCAGTCTTTATATTTTTTGAGATGTCTCAGAAAAGATTATTTACCAAGGATTGGAAAGGAATCCTGCCACGGAATATAAGTATGAACTAGTCCCCTGTTAGCCTGAAATTATTTCGTTAATCTTCTGAATAACAAAACATGGATTTTGTTGACCATGACATACACAAAATTACTGACAAATATACTTGAAAGCGGACATCCAAAATGTCAGTGCCAACAGAAATGGTAAAAATTTCAACGATTTCATTAAATAAGTACAGCTTCCAAGGCTTACTTTTAACTTAGAAAGGCAAGCCAAAGTTTCGATATGATAAAAGTAGTTTGCGTAGCAGTTACTGATTCCAAATGCTGTTCAGGCTTCTTATCAGATGAAATTGTTCTACTCTCTACGTTGTATAGGCCTACATAAGTGACGTTACAGGTAAAATTATAGTCAGAACCGATAAACTTCTTGATCATAAAAAGTCTAACACTTTCCGTCAAATTACTTTAATGATGGTTTGTTACTGCGATATTAACTGTCTCCTTTTCAAACATTTCTAGAGTTGCATTGTATGTGTATTGTAACGAGCCGCGCTGTCGCCACGTTACAAGGTGCATTTTTATTATATATGTAATAATATAAGAGTAATTTACATAAATCTTGGGCGACCACGTGAATAGATTTTTGTTGTAATTTTATAAAGTACGCAAGATTCCAAGTGAGGACTGTAATGAAATGGTGAACTTATACAGTGTATCGTAGCAAAGCGAATATTCAAGAATTATTGAGCTATGTAGGCTTGAAGCTAATCTTGGTGTTCCCGAGCCTTGGCGACAAAAAGTCGCGGATTTGGGATTTGCCAGACCACACACCCTGCTCCCTGGGGATGGGCGGTCAACGACGTCACTCTCCTGGCGGGAAAAGCCTGCCGTCCGAAACCCGAATGTTCTCTCGTCCCGGCGAACTTAGCCGAATATGTCTGACCTCTGTTGGATTCTTTGGCCAAATCACATATCGAGGATATCACGTGACATTAGGTGCCGACCTGAAGGTCCAATCAAAATGAGCGTATAACTCAAAATCCTGGGAATTTTTGTTGTATGTGAGCTTCGAGACTACAAATGGGCGGAGCAAGAAGTTTCCTCGTGGACCGAAGAGCGAGGAGCTGAGATTCTGGATTCTAACTTCGATCGCACCAGTCTGAGGTTGACTTGGAAAGTTGACTTCTTTCGCTAACCGCAGCTTGCCTTGCTGGAGCAAGGTTATCACCGCAACTCAGCCGGTAATGCGATGATGCGCATTGCCAGACCAGAGATGCCTATAGCCGACTTGTGAGATAATCTCACATATCGTGGGTCCTCTACACTCATCACAGACATCAGACGCAGAACTACAATGGTAATTGATTACGACCAAGCCATGTGATTGTGCATTCCGTGAAACAGAACCCGTAAGCGACTTTGAGAGGATAGGTCCATGTTCTCACTTTGTAATTGTAAAAACCCCTGAGCTAGCGGCATAATTTGCCAGAACTAGTTATTTTCGAATGATATATTGTTCATTCTGGCGCCCATGATTTTCTTTTTAACTGTAAAGTCACAGTATTATGATGCCTTTGTCTGAGGTAGTCATAACTTGTATTTTTCATTGTTTCCAGTTGTCATTATTTCTTGCATTTTGATTCTAAGATATTTAAAAGTAAATATACAATTGTTTGCTTGCTCATGACGGCTAATTGTAACTCTGAGCGTTGCTTTTATGATTTTGCCAATTTGTGTTAATGTTAACGGTAAATTCGCTCAGACTTGTAATCGCCAGTGATAAGAAATAAATGTCATATTGTGACAATTTTTCCTAAATTCCAACCAACGTCGAGATTCTTGCTAAATTAATAAATTCCCACTCCTTCATATAAATTAAAATTAAAATCTACAATTATTAATCATAAAGGTATGAAATATAATTGTAACGTGGTTTGCACACCAAGGCACCCACCACATAATGTCGCCCAACGTGGTGCCAGATGAGACATTACTTCTTAATGTCTGCGAACTTGGTGGCACTAATTCAAATTAATACAATTTGGAGCCTAAATTCAGAAAGTTTCATGGAATGTTGCACATGGTTTTTGGCTGTTTTATCATTCTTGTAGTCAATAGATATTCATACAAGATTTTATTTTGATGTTTCACTTATATTTTAATGCATAAAGTTCATTTTGTTTCAATGCATAAAATTTATTTTGTTTCAACGCTTTAAAAGGAAGTTCATTTGTGTATTTCAATTGAGATGCAATACACTTTGTATTGTAACAATATTGTGATCAGTTTAAAAATTTTAAATGAGTAACGTCAGTGTTGATTTCTTAATGCATGGTAGCTTGTAAGAAAATTAAAGACACGCATGTCTTGCCCATGTGTTTGAAAGTAAGTCTGCTTTCATGGTGTTGTGTTGCAAAATTCATCGTTGCTTTTCTCTTGCTGTATTTTGGAGGGGTATATGTATTTGTGTGTATTGAAATTCGCGGTATTTTTGTTGTTAGTGAACCTAGATTTCGTCATTGCACAATTGCGGTGTAAATTCATTGTTTGTGTGTTCATATGAAGCTACGATCTCGTACGATAAAAGATTTCGATATGGAAGATCAGTCTGATAGGCAAAAATCTCCCGAAATCATGAACGAGGTTCAGTTAACGGAATAAAGCTGAATATTGGCTGCAGGCGAGGGGCACGCAATTTCTGAAGTTCCGACCCACTCATATAGTTCGCAGTCTACTTTGTCGCCACAGGAAGATATGGAAAATTTTCCTTCACCTGTCGGTGAAATGATACAGAATACGCCCGCACATTCAGAACAGACGCAACAAATGACACAAATTCCTATAGAAGCACCACCCCTCTTATCACAGCAAATGTTCAACATGTTGATGGCTGCAATAGAGCAATCGAGCCAGAAAAGTAGCCAGCAGTTTCTGGAATTAAACAAGCTTTTTGATTCAGTAGAAGAGGAAAATAAGAGAAATTGGGATTCGCTTAAGCAGAGTATTGATGCACGATTTAATTCCCAAGAGAAGTTGATGAATAATATGCTTAATAACTTGAGTGGGCCAGTTGATCCACAAAAGGAGGGATTAAAGAAAAATTCTGAGTCACAAAAACACACAGAAGTATCAACTGCCGCGATTACCGATGAATGGATCGAAATTGCACAAGTAGAGCCAACCCAAAATACAGACCAACAGCTGGTAAACTCTGAGGAATGCGAGCATTCCACCATTACGTCTGTCGATAGTATGGTCGAAGCAGTTCCGGAAATACAAATTTCCAATCGGACACTGCTCGAAGACGTGACAGTGACGCGGCAGATTACTGAGCATAGTGTCAGCAAAAGCGTTGATACAGTGCAAAAGTCACTGCAGATCGCAGTTGTGAGTACGGAATGCGTCTGGTCAGACGCGCAGTTCCGGAAAACTTGTGTAAAGCGTTTCGGTTTGAGTATCCATGGAACAGAAAGGCATGATAGCATATACACCGCCATGATCGAAAAGCAACGGGAAATTTTTCTGTGCCCGTTCAGGTCAAAAGACAAGTATTTTGCTGCAGAAACTAAATTCTGGCGGATCAATGAAATCAGCTGGAAGGGAAGACAGACGAGAATGTTATGTAAGCCAGGTACCTGGTCGTCAGCTGAGCCCATTAGCAAGGCTAAGGGATCCGCTAGCACAATGCGTGTTCCGAGAATTTTGTTAGGGAACGCAGATGTTGGACTTAGGGTCATCACTGAGTGCCAAACGTTTCTCGCCTCGCATCAGCGTTTTATCGCATTCAATAAACATGCGATGAGCGTGTATTCCGAAAGGAATTATGTGATAAAAAGAATCCATGGACGTCTCAAATTCGTCTTGTAGGCATTGTTCAACAAGTTGTGTAGCATGCCAAATACGATGACGAAAGGGCTGACTATGAATTGACCGATTTGAATCATAAAAAAAAGGGGGAAATTAAATGTACAGTACACATTCTTTTAGGTTAGACGCCTTACCTAAATTAATCATGCTTGAAAAACGCCGATGCCAGTTCCGCTAGTCTAAACCGTCTGTTTTGCTGGAAAGATTAGATAAACGGAAAAATCAAACGAAATTCAAGTTAGCGAATTTGCACTTACAGTTAAAGCTACCTAGGATATTTCCATATTCGGAATTTTTAATGCTTATTTCGCTATTCCGAACTTTATATTTTGTCCACGTGAAATATCAATAGTCACTTATGACTTTCACGCTGTTAATTGGACGTGATTTGATAAAATTCCTGAAATATTAAATGTTTTCCTGAGCCAGATAAATTGATACGCACTCGCGGAAAATGAAGCGCCATTAGCAAGCAGAATTTCTTGTCTTCGCAATCACAGTGAATCTGACAGCGATTCAAATATTGTGATATGCTTTCTAAGATGTATTTTGTGACATAAACGAAAAGGTTTTCAACATTTTGTGATGCATGAGTTCGATGTAACGTTTTACCTTAGGTAGTTGCATTATATCTCTTCTGAGCAGAAGTGTACAGCGAGCGTAAAATCGCTTTGTCTGTGTTGATCGAAGATCGCATGTTATCTGATCAACGTATTTTACTTCTTTGTTTTGTGTATCTATCAAGGGTAGCGATAGTGCCATAGATAATTCCCTATAGAACACGAAACCTTGCCAGAAAGATTTTTCAAATTGTATTAGTCATCACAGAAATTAGGAATCTTAAGTTGAAAGATTACAGATACACAGGAGAGTTTTCACAATACCTTGCTGTTATTTTGCTAACGATAGGGCGAGGTCGAAGAGCAAAAAGTTAAAGGCGACTGCGTTTGTAAAGGCTAAAAGGAAAAATTTTATTTACGGGATATATTCAATAATTCAGCTAACTTTGCAAGTTAAAGTAATTATCTTTGATGCTCACTTCAATTAAAAAGGAATTTTGTATATGATAATTGCACAGATGGTGAAGACGTGAACAATAAGATTATTGGTGATATCGAAGTTTTTCATGCTATATCATTTCATACTAAGTAACGGTATCGAGGGAGCTGGGGACAGTTACCCTCGAACAGCTGAGCTCATTAGTGCAGGTAAGCAGCTGGCTCAACCGGCAGTTTCCGAGAATTAGCAGGTAGCGAATACCCCAGGATGAATGAGAAGGGAAACAAGTCGTTCCACGCCTCGTTCTAGCGGTATTTCGCGTACCCTTACTGTAAATTGTATAGTATTCCGTAAATTAGATTAAAACTATTGTTGGACAGTATACATTTAGCTCAGAATTGTGTGTACTCACCGAAAATAATTGCAATGTTTATATTTTTGCTTTATATAGATTTGTAGTGTTCTGCTAGCGTGAAATCTCAAAATTGCTTTGTATTGGCAAAAGGAACACCTGAGATCGGACCTTTCTATGCACAAAGCTTATAACCTTTTTCATACAAGCTAAAGAAGCATAAGTGTATAAAAGGAAAATATTCGCTAACTGGGATGGATTTTCGGCTTAAAACGTGGAGTAAACGATATGTTAAAACGGTTATAATAACTCCTAAATAAAGAGAAATATTATATTCTTTGAATGTCAAGATAATCTCGAGTCATCAATAGACCCGTTGTGAAGGAATCGTAATGTTACTGAGGAATGATAGTTACGCTATTCATTATCCTTTCATTTATGTGCGGAGTGGTTATGTGCAGGGTTCGCTTGTATGCAAAGATGCTACAACGACTTTGGTTTACGATGAAAGTTCACGTCAAACCGCATAATGTGTATAATGTCTCATATGGGAATGGTAAATTTTATAGAAATTCCATTACATATACCCATGAGCAAATACAGGTACCTTTCGCCATAAAATTCGCAATCACTTCACAGACGGTATATTACAAGTTAGAGATGTCGACCAATGAAAGACTAATTAGGAGACCACCTAACATTCAACGAGTAAGGTTCATAATTTACGTAACAAACTAAAACATGTACTTACATCGTTCATTCCACACCACGTTGAATTATAAGTAAATGCCGCGTCATTAAAATCTAAGATTACAGTTAGTGATATTTGACCGTGAACACGAACAGACCTTCTCTATGAAATGCTTGTTCAATTAACCGTCGGTCATGACGAAAATCACGTCACCGAATCCGACTAAACTATTCCGTTGTTTTGAGATTAAAACCGCGCAATGTAATGAGATATTTTACGCTCACCTCTAGCATCTTTATGGATGTTTGTTGAAGGCAGAATTATTTTTATGCACATGAGTAAAACATCACGCTAAATTGTAAATACAATGTATAGTTCCACCACTTTCTGCATAAGTGGTCTCAAAATGTTTTGTTTTATTAATGTGTTTCATTTTAGTAATTTAATGATAAGATTTGATACAAGTTATTTTCAAGATTATTATTGTTTAAACATGTATGTAAATAATTTCTTTTCATGTATATTTTAGTATTGTGTTTAATATAACTTTATATTTGGGAAGGCTATGATCCCGTTATATATTCACCTTACAAGGCAGGAATACCGATGGTTATTGGAATCACATTTAAAATTAATGTAATTAGAAAAATGCTTAAGTTTTTGTTGAGTCACAATGGAGATAGAATTAGGTAGTTAAAAATAAAATTATTGTACCATAATTTCATTTTTCACCAACGGCCGGCCATATTGTATCGAGCCGCGCTGTCGCCACGTTACAAGGTGCATTTTTATTATATATGTAATAATATAAGAGTAATTTACATAAATCTTGGGCGACCACGTGAATAGATTTTTGTTGTAATTTTATAAAGTACGCAAGATTCCAAGTGAGGACTGTAATGAAATGGTGAACTTATACAGTGTATCGTAGCAAAGCGAATATTCAAGAATTATTGAGCTATGTAGGCTTGAAGCTAATCTTGGTGTTCCCGAGCCTTGGCGACAAAAAGTCGCGGATTTGGGATTTGCCAGACCACACACCCTGCTCCCTGGGGATGGGCGGTCAACGACGTCACTCTCCTGGCGGGAAAAGCCTGCCGTCCGAAACCCGAATGTTCTCTCGTCCCGGCGAACTTAGCCGAATATGTCTGACCTCTGTTGGATTCTTTGGCCAAATCACATATCGAGGATATCACGTGACATTAGGTGCCGACCTGAAGGTCCAATCAAAATGAGCGTATAACTCAAAATCCTGGGAATTTTTGTTGTATGTGAGCTTCGAGACTACAAATGGGCGGAGCAAGAAGTTTCCTCGTGGACCGAAGAGCGAGGAGCTGAGATTCTGGATTCTAACTTCGATCGCACCAGTCTGAGGTTGACTTGGAAAGTTGACTTCTTTCGCTAACCGCAGCTTGCCTTGCTGGAGCAAGGTTATCACCGCAACTCAGCCGGTAATGCGATGATGCGCATTGCCAGACCAGAGATGCCTATAGCCGACTTGTGAGATAATCTCACATATCGTGGGTCCTCTACACTCATCACAGACATCAGACGCAGAACTACAATGGTAATTGATTACGACCAAGCCATGTGATTGTGCATTCCGTGAAACAGAACCCGTAAGCGACTTTGAGAGGATAGGTCCATGTTCTCACTTTGTAATTGTAAAAACCCCTGAGCTAGCGGCATAATTTGCCAGAACTAGTTATTTTCGAATGATATATTGTTCATTCTGGCGCCCATGATTTTCTTTTTAACTGTAAAGTCACAGTATTATGATGCCTTTGTCTGAGGTAGTCATAACTTGTATTTTTCATTGTTTCCAGTTGTCATTATTTCTTGCATTTTGATTCTAAGATATTTAAAAGTAAATATACAATTGTTTGCTTGCTCATGACGGCTAATTGTAACTCTGAGCGTTGCTTTTATGATTTTGCCAATTTGTGTTAATGTTAACGGTAAATTCGCTCAGACTTGTAATCGCCAGTGATAAGAAATAAATGTCATATTGTGACAATTTTTCCTAAATTCCAACCAACGTCGAGATTCTTGCTAAATTAATAAATTCCCACTCCTTCATATAAATTAAAATTAAAATCTACAATTATTAATCATAAAGGTATGAAATATAATTGTAACGTGGTTTGCACACCAAGGCACCCACCACAGTATGTCATGTTGATGTTTCACATTGTGGTTGATAACTTCTCTAAGTTTAGCAGAATTCACTTTTCATAGGCCTTATCAAAGCTGATTACAGCCGTCTGCTTCCGTAAACTTTTTTAATCGCAATAAAACTAAGTTGTCTGAATAGAAATTTAGAATACGTAGCTACGAACGTGAAAGTAGGTATTTAAGTAATCTCACGGTACGTGGCTTCTCACGAAACGTAGCAAACTTCTGCAAGATTTAACTCAATTGTTTGCAATGTTTAGATAGCATTAATCAAGCAATGTATTTACTGCAACTTGTCATATCTTTTCCTCCATTTCTTCCACGTGTTTGTTTCTTTTTTTAAAAAATCCAACTTATTTAACATATGCTGATGTGTATATCCGTAGCAAGTTTTCTCAGCAGGTAGAAGAATAAAAAAAAAAAAAATCTTGTTCCGACGCCACAAGCCTATCTACCGGTTCTGCGTGAGACATTGCAAGGAACGGAAGTCATTCCACTAATTTTTGTGACTGTCGGGTATTTAAACGCATGATTGTGGTGAGGTACAGGGCTGAGAGATTATAAGTCTTAAAACTGTTTACGTTCTTCTTCAGTAATCGCAGTAAAAGCTCACACTTTCGTTGAATCACTGAAGCCACGAATATTGGTCAATTTTTAATTACTAGAAAATACAAAATAAATTCCGTCCGTTGTTAGTTTGTTGATAGCGTATCAACTCCAATTCAGCATGTATATACATTCATAAATATACAAGTATATACAAATCAAACAGAGGAAATGATTTATAAATCTTAGATAAATTTTGAAAAACTTGATGTGAATTTTAACAACCTATTTACTCTCCAAATCGTGATATTCAGTAAGAAAGTATTAATATAAATTTTTGTCGTAAAACTTGTCTGGAGTAGTATTTAATTTGATAAAATTACTCATTTATTTATTTTGTGAAAAATATAAACTGGAGGGAAATCGCTATAAGCTCTTCTCATAAGGAGAAAGCATCACTTTGAATTCAGAATCAATTTGCAGATCAGTATTTTCGTAAATACAGCGAGGAATTAGAATTTTTCTGATTTTTACAAAATCTTAGTAGAAATCGGCGAATAAAAATAGAAATGCAAACATTTTAAACGTCATTGGTTTCATTTCACCTGTAACAAGATTATACCAAGAAAATTTTTCTTCAGTCCGCCAATAAAATCTTTATTATTTTTTCCTTCCCATATTTTTCACAAATTAAAACTAAATTAAGGTTATAAATAATTAAAGTCGTACACAAACACAAATATTAAAGAACGGGTTCTTTCCCGACCTTGACCATAAATACGATTCTCTCGGGTGATAAGATGAGTGAATAAGTGTTTCCCAACTTCCTCGGAAGATTGTGGCGTTTTTATAGCCGAAATATAGAGTGGAGACTTTATTCACTCAGCTTGTCTTGCGAGAGAATTATTATCACTAAGTTTAAGGGTTCAGACGGACAGACAGTGTAAGTTAGGGCATTGGCAGGTGTGTGTATGTTTTTTTAATTGATCTAATCGTTATGTATTATCCATACTGTGTTGAAAAACAAATATTTGCAGGTATGCAGATAATGGAAACGAATTACTCGTGGCCATACAGTATGATTTAAAATGTATGGTGAAATTAAAATGAAAAATAGGAAATAAAGTAGAAACAAGCTTCGGCAATAACCAGATTCAGTTGACTCAATATTTCGACCGACTTTTCTGCACCGAGCAGCAATTATCAAGCAGCATTCAGTTCGAAGCCTGAATGGATGGCAGAGGCACTGTTTACACATTGTGTTTATAATTTTAAGAGCTTCCTTCCTTTTTCGAAATCGACTGTAAGCTGAAAGAGAGATTTCCTTCTGCAGTGTTCTGAATGTTAAAACTTCTAGATTTGCATGTTTCTTATTATTTTGTTGATTAGATGAATTATAATGTATTTTGATGTCCAGTTTATTAAGATAATACCTACCAGCCTTTCTGCCAGTCATACATTGCCTTTTGGCAGTGGTCTTATTCTAGGTCTGTGGGACTGTCAAATCCTAAATATACCTTGCCGATGCGAAAATATTTTCTCGCTAACATTTGTAAATAACCCTAGCGTCAGCTTTTGTTGTTCGTTTCTCTTTTCCATTTTTTCATTGCCGAAGGGCTATTCTTTGTTTTATTGTTCATTTAACTCGTAAATAATAAATAACTTTTGAATCCCAAGAATACCCATTTTAATGTAATGCAGTTATCTGACATAAATCCATATCAGTCAAACTCTTACTGAAATCATTGCTTTCTTCTAGTAATTTTTCAGATGATTTGAAAAACATCATCATTAAGCTCCTGATACTGACTCTTTAAGCAGTGAATATGATAGAACTATTTGTGATATGGTGAATGTTTGTCTAATAACAAGATGTCGCGATCGATAATATCACCAAAACTTATTGGAGAGATTTTATGCAGTGTCATTAGTGTTTATATTTAGAATGTATTACGAAGTTAGAATGGAAGGCAGACACACTATTTACGCATTCGGTTTATCACGTTAAGAAATTTTCTTCCTCAATCAAATTCGACCGTTCAGTTGAAGCAACGATTTCCTTCTGCAGTATTCTGATGCCAGGAAGTTCCATATAGGTTGGTTTGTTTACCGTCTGGATGAGAATCCCCTCAAAGCAGGCTATATGGTCTAGCGGTGAAGGTTCTCTATACTACTAACGGTTTGGTCGCTGGTTTGAAATTGCGTTTGGGGAATTTTTTTTCCTTTCGTTTTCAAACCATTCCATCATACCCACTGCTTACATATAAAATATGTAACTTCTATAATAAACAAAAGATAAAAATTAACACATCAGACAAAAAACTATTTCTATTAAATCTTGCTGAATAAAATCTTCTTTATATGAATCATAGGATTTATTCGACAGCACTGAGCTATAAAAAGAATCATATCTTAAATTCACTCCTCATAACTAATGATTTCGAGCACACTCATCTCTGGAATTTTTGTAAGAGTTACTATTTTCTAAGAACATACCAGATATAGCTTTTTTTTAGCTTATGGCTTTACTGCTCGTCGACATCAAGGTCATTAGAGGATGAAACGGACTGGGGACAAGGAACGGAAGGATTTCGGCCATGGGCTTTTAAAGCATCCATCCCGGCATTCATCTGGAGTGATTTGGGGAAACCACAGAAAACCCAAATCTGGATGGCTGGACGGGGAGTCGAATCTGTATCCTCCCGAAAGTGAGGCCAGAGCGTCACTGCTTATCCCATCACGATCGGTCATTCAAAAACTGTCATATCGTCTAAAAAAACTGCGTCGGTAAAAATTGCTGATAATGTAGAAAAATAGATAATTTTCAACCTTTAAAATGATGTATATATTACCAAAAAATTGATTTTGTTTCTACAATTGCTTTAGAGACGTTACTTTTAGGATTGCCCTCGTACAATTAACATGGATTTCCACTATATTTTTAGATACCAGCCTGATTATTTAAGTTGGATAATTGAAGACAAACCAATAAACTTTTGAACTTATGTGCTCGTGATAAATTATTTATTTTATGTGTTACAGAGGCCGGTAAGAGGAAATTTAAGATTTATTTCCTCGTACAACGTTGTCACATTGTCTCCCTTCTAGCAGTACTGAAAAGATTTCCGTGTTCAAGGAATAATGTCTCATATCTAGCGGACGTTGACGAAAGTACAGACACACATCCGTTTTCCTCCAGTCTGACGAGTCATACTTTTAAATAATTGATTACTTCCTTTATAACAGTTTGATTCTTTATACAGATTATCAATAAACATTTAATCGCGAAATTTTCTCTCTTTATATATCTTTACTTCGCTTACATACGAGGGTGAGTCAAATGAAAACGTTAAATATTTTTTTAAATATTATTTATTGTGCAGAAGTGGTACAAAGCTGTATCACTTTTCAACATAATCTCCCCCACGCTCAATGAAAGTCCTTCAGCGCTTACAAAGTGCATAAATTCCTTTAGAAAAAAATTATTTTGGTAGTTCGCGTAATCACTCATGCACCGCGTGGCGTACCTCTTCATCAGAACGTAACTTCTTTCCTCCCATTGCTTCTTTGAGTGGTCCAAACATATGGAAATCACTTGGGGCAAGGTCTGGTGAGTATGGTGGATGAGGAAGACACTCAAAATTCAGGTCTGTGATTGTTGTAACTGTTGTACGGGCAGTGTGGGGCCTTGCATTGTCATGTTGCAAAAGGGTACCTGATGACAGCAATCCGCGTCGATTTGATTTGATTGCAGGCCGAAGATGATTTTTTAGGAGATCTGTGTATGATGCACTGGTGACAGTGGTCCCTCTAGGCATGTAATGCTCCAAAATGACGCCTTTTTCGTTCCAAAAGAGAGTCAGCATAACCTTCCCTGCTGATGGTTCTGTTTGAAACTTCTTTGGTTTTGGTGATGAGGAATGGCGCCATTCCTTGCTCGTTCTCTTTGTTTCCGGTTGGTGGAAGTGAACCCAGGTTTCGTCCCCAGTGGCGATTCTTCCAAGGAAGCCATCACCTTCTCGTTGAAAGCGCCGAAGAAGTTCTTCACAAGCATCAACACGTCGTTCTCTCATTTCAGGAGTCAGCTGCCGTGGCTCCCATCTTGCAGACACTTTGTGAAACTGGAGCACATCGTGCACAATGTGGTGTGCTGAACCATGACTAATCTTTAAACATGCTGCAATGTCATTCACTGTCACTCGGCGGTTTTCCATCACGATGGCTTCAACTGCTGCAATGTTCTGTGGAGTCACAACTCGTTGTGCCTGACCTGGACGACGAGCATCTTCCACTGAAGTCACACCATTTGCGAACTTCCTACTCCATTCGTAGACTTGCTGCTGTGACATCACCGTACTGAACCTCCATTCTTCGGTGGATTTCTATAGGTTTCACACCTTCAATACTCAAAAACTGAGTAACAGAACGCTGTTCTTCCCTGGTTCAAGTCTCAAGTGGGGCAGCCATCTTTATACTGATACTGCGACGGTATTTGTGCATCTGCACTATGATGCCACGTATAGGCCATTCTGCACGCTGCTTGTAGCACGCTTACCAACATACAGGATAATGGCGCGAAATTTCGATTTTTTTAATTAAAAATTTAAGGTTTTCATTTGACTCACCCTCGTATTTGACGAGGCGCTTCATCATGTGGTAAAACCGTGGTGTAGAGATCTAACGATCGTGAGTTCGAACCAGCTGCAAGTCGAATATTTTTTCGTTCTATATTTCCTTTTCACTTATTGAAAAATACACATCATATATGTGAAAAACATGAAGTATCTATATATGGGGCGATTTTTGTCACTGCTACTTGAACAGCAGCGATTAATCATTTCGTGTGATAAGGTAATCGCTGGTACTGATAGTCCAGTCAAATTTTGTTTTTACCAGTAAAGTTGTGGGGTAGTTTTGATTTTCTTCCATTCAATATGTTTTATGGGGTGTTGAATCCGAATCTGAGGTTTGATAACAAAATTTCGTGACGGAACAATGAAAAAATGGAAAAAGAGCAAAAAATCTCATTATTTGGCGATTTTTTGCTTATAATTCTAAATCTATCAACTTTTCTTAAATAACCTCCAAGTTCAAAATGAAAGTACATAAAATTTCCTACAACTTTCACCAGTAAAGTATTTTTTTTCGGAAGACCTTCTCATGATGTGCAGATTGGGGAACAATGTAGGGCTGCCTTCCTGCATCCACAATTTCGACGGCAGCCTTTTTTATATTTGCAACAAATGAAACGGAGTATTGAGTGGTGCAAGGTCTGAAGTGGTCTGAACTGATACGAGACCATTCTTTGTTATTTTCCAACCCCATTCGTCGGGTCTCTATGTTGCTCATCGAACGTGGTTCCAACTGATAACCACTGGTGCACCTGAAAGTAAACTCTTGGTGAATGTTGTTGTTCAGCAACTTTTTTTTGGGGGGGGGGGGGATGAAGCAAATTTGATGATACATATTGCCTGTATCTTTTTTTTGTTAAAACTTGAATTTATTCAGGGTACGACCACATACTTTTCTCTACCAGATATGACATAAATTTCATCAGAGTGTAAACAACTCCCAAGCATATGAACTATTAACTGAACACTGAAAGGATTATGCAGCGCAGGATCCAAAGCATGCTGCAGAAGACGTGATTTTGCTTAACGCAAGGTCAAAGTTGAAGTCCAATCTTTCCTTCTGGGAGACTGAGGGTGAAGTTGTTGTAGAGATCGAATAGAATCCGAGTCAACAGATACCTTCATCCGCTGATCGGCTCTTGTTTTTCTCCTTCCGATGTCGTGGCGAATCCACGAACGGTAGCACTTTTCTTGTCATTAATTCGTCGAAAACATGAAAATATATTACTTTTCAGTATTTAATTATGTAACCAGGTGTATCGACTCTGAGGCTTTTGTTTTATTACTTTTTTATTGTCTTGATGCTTTAGCTGATGTTCTTTCTGTCTTTGAGTATCTCATCCAGATAGCCTCCGAATTTTATTTTATATCTCGCAGTATTTTGTTGAGTAGTGGCATTATTCTTCTTTTCAGGATTCAAGTCAGGATCTTGTAATAAGAGTTTAGTAGCGTAATGGGTCTCAGGTTTTTAGTATCCTTCGTATGTGGTGTTTTAGAAATAAGGACTGAAGATTTCAGGCAATCGTTCAATATGCCTTATTTCACTGACCATTTCAACCATCTTGTGGAAAATGACGTTCCGGAAGCTTCTATAAAATTCCGGTGAGATGCCGTCGTAGCCAGGTGATTTTCTAGTTTTTCCTGCCATAAGAGAGAACTCTGCCTCTTCTAATGTAATATTTCTAGTGATTTCGTTTCTTCTTTGTTGTCCAGAGATTCATTTATGTGGTTAAGATGGATTCTCTGTCATCCCTGATTATAGTAGAGGCAACTTAAAAGGCGGAAAAATAGTTCCAAATCATTGCAGGATATCTTAAATCCGTCAGGCTAGATTCTGATCCTTTCCCATACAGAGCCATGAGAAACATGTTTCCTGCTTCGGCAACGTCGTCCTGATGTGCATGAGGATGTTTGAAAGCATCAATAACTGGTAGAAAATCATTGTTCTTCTGCAGATCTTTTCGAAATTTCAGTCTACCCTAACTGATCAAAGCAGAAGTGGTGTCACAACCACTCATCTCGATATGGCCTGATATGGTTTTGTCAGAAAGATGAGGATTTTTAATGGTCTGAGATACCTGCCATTTTTCTGGTTTCATAAATAAGATATTCTTTATGTTATGGCTACACAGGCCAATCAAAATCACACTGTCACAGATTCATTCGGAGATGCCAACTTTAGAGCTGTTGTGATAATCAGGATAACAGCATCCTCCACTGCCTGTTGCGAAACAATTTTTGACTCCTCAAATTTTTTCATTATCATATTTATCAACCGGCTATTGTTTTCTGAATTTGCGAGGAAACTCTGCTGTGATATTCACCCTGTTCACCCGATTCACTAAATGATAACGCAGCACTTTGTTTTATTTGCGCTCTTTTCAATCTATCTATGCGCTTGGTACTTTCACGAGCTTCGTTAGCGTAGCCATCTAAAATGACAATGGCATTTGGTTTATAGTGTGGCTTAATATATGAGGCTTAACTACTGCAAATTTCTGCTTATGTTTGGTCGTGGTACCATTTGACCCGATGTAACAAAAACCCTCCGTCAATAACATATTTTGATTACTCAAGTCCACCTGTTCAATTGGCACAAAAGCCCTATATAAACTCGATTTTCTTCCTTTCCTCATTCTATGCTCATCAAAGAGAGAGAGAGGGGCTATGTTGATAACGCAGAAAATCTCTCAGCTCTTCATCTGAATGTTTCACGATGGTCATTCGTTGACAAAGTGTGATTGAATTGATAACTACAGCCCTGTCTTCTGTCTGAATAGAGCTATTCATGATCGCAAGAGGCTGAACTCTTTCGATTCGTTTGAACTTTACAGCGTGAAAATCACCACCAACAAAGTGAAGTATACCTTTCGTGCCCATCTCCTTAGACAAGTGGCAATTGATCCTCTCATCTGCGACAACACCTGTACTTAGTGACATTATGTCAGTGCTCTCTGGGAAAGGAGGAAGCTCGTGGAACCAATCCAGCAATTTATCTGCATCAGTGGAATCTCGCGTTTCCTTAGCATCTCTGCGGTCTCATTTACAGGAATAAATAATAATGAATGAATTATGCTATGATAACTTATAGAAAGTATAAAGGTGTCGTATGTTATGTAAGAAGATCAAGATATTGAATAAATACGTTAGATGTAATAGTAGAATAAGTGGTTACAGCTCCACAATTAGGGCTCGAAATTGAACCCGTAAACATCTAACTTTAAAAAAAATTGATATTTAGAAAAAATGAAAACTAGGTTACATTGTATTCAACTTAAAACTAGGAGGAATTCACTAATATTGACAGCCTTTGATAATAAATTTGAGTTTTGAAGTGGAATAAGTGGGTTTTTTGCGGAGATAGACGGAATACCGGTACGCCAATTTTAAGATAGCACTTGAGCACAAACGCTTCTTCAGAGAAAAAAAACTTTAATGGCGAAATTTGTAGGAAATTTTATGTACTTTTGTTTTGAAACTGGAGGTTATTTACGAAAAGTTGATAAAACTAGAGTTATAAGCAAAAAAACCACCAAAAAATGAGATTTTTTGACCCTTTTTAATTTTTTTCAATGTTCCGTCACGAATGTTTGTTAGCAAACCCACCAAAAAACATATAGAATGGAAGAAATCAAAACTACCCCTCAACTTTCCAGCTAGGGACCCTTTTGAGCATCTATTGACTGGACTATGACCACTAGCAGCTATCAAAAGTAGCAGCGATTCGAACATGTTGATTTCTCATCACAAGATACTGTGGCGGTCACGGTGACCCAGTCGCAGTTACACAGCGTTGTTGTCGCCTCGTCTGAAAACTCAATCGCTAGTCTTTTTACTGTTGTCAGAAGTAGCGTTCACCGTTTTTTGGCTTGTTCCTTTTTCTTTCTTATGGAAAACCGGGAAGGAAATGTGACCAAATGGTTGTTTTTTATGTCCTTTTATGTTTATCGGAAACTGTTGGACGCGAATAACAATAAATAAATTAGCAATAATGCGCGAAAAAAAATCGTTTGAGGAGGTTATTTATTGAATTGAATGAAACTTGATTGATCATTCCATCTGAGGAACATCTCAGAAAAAAATTAAGAACATTAAGGAAGTAATTACAGAAAGTATTTTAGCAATGAATAAATACTCCACGACTTGTCACGCAACACAAGTTAATTTCTATTTTGGTCTTACATGGAATCGCACCTCTTATCAGTATATCTTTTTCATAAGTTGAGGAGTAGCCACTTAAGTAATTTATCAGACTTACCTTCAGTTAGCCACTGAATATTTCTGTAGGCTAGTGGATCCGCCGAAGCTAGTTCTCTCAGAAGAAAAGCAGAGGCCCCCGCTTTTCTCTTCGTCTATTCCAGTAGCCGGCACCCATATTTTTTTTTTTTTTTTTTTTTTAAATTTCATTTAACAAATGCTCAACTCAGCATTAGCCGAACGAATCAAGTTTCAGAACTAAATGACGTGATTTGTATGACAGCATAACCAACGAATAAGTTTGATACAAAACTTAGTCACATCCTAATCGCACAAACCAGTAGCTCCGTGTGACAATAGCAGAGACAAAAATCGCCCCGTGTGTCCAAGGCTTAAGGCCTCACACTGCATCAAATCAAGTGTTTAGGCTTGCCCGGTTTATCGCTGCCAGCGCTACCTCTGCAAACCAAATCCTGGAAATACGGTAAAGATGACCGAGCCTAGACGTCAGTAGGCTCGGTCTGTGAAGGCTCGTTTGCACTACGCTAGTAATTTAGTCTAGTGGCGAGTAGTTTAGTAGCTAAATTACTCACTATTGACCAAAAATCGTTCGCACTACGGTCGAGTACAGTACACAAGTTTCGTGGTATTTTGCCAGCAGGCTGCAACGCAATCAAATGAATGAGCTGAAACAGCTTATGTTAAGCGCTATTTTAGAAGAGATGGATGAAGAAGTTAATGCGATAAAAAAAAGCAATGGGTACGGAAATTGGATAATGGAAGGGATGAATTTAGGAGCTACGAATTGTCTTCTTAAGGAATTAGCATTAGAAGATCCCTACGAATAGTTTGAGAATGTCTAAAAGTCCAGCGTAAAGATACCTATTTAAGAAGTGCAATTCCGGCAATTACAAAATTACAGATAGTTCTCTACTTTATTGCCACCGGATGTAGTTTAAAGACACTTACACCTCGTATTTATACACGGGGAATCGGGTATTTCCTAATTCATCAGTCATCACAGTGTCAAGGAATCTATGAAACATTAAAGGAATTGAAGTAATGTTTCAGAGATGCATCCAGTAAACTGAATCATTTTACTGAAGGAATGTAAACTGTTTCAGTACCTGAGCCTAATTTTTGGACTACTTTTTGTTTAATTTCTGCGAATAGATAATTCTAAAAAGATTTTTGTCGCGTTAGGTAATACTTCTAATAACAATAGGAATAATATCTTATTGGATAATCTAGACGCTATTGTAATAAAATAATTAGTAACATTGTGCACTAAGCAGATGTTTTTAATTTTCAATTTACTTCTCACCAAATCCAGGTATGTTTATTATATTTTCCAGGGGCGCCGACTCTGTGGGTGCTCGGGGGCTCCTGCACCCACGATAGGTAAACAGTGGGTGCGGAGCACCCTTGAGCCTAGACACCAAAACTAATCTCATCAATAATCGACTTTTGGCGATACCAGTATTACCTACCTCCAACGCCGCATGGTTAGGGCAAGACGTCTAGACGAGATCGCGCATGCTTACGATGCGAGCGTGTGCGACTGGGCGTCCAAGGAAAAAATGAACACTACGTTATGTCATGCGTATCACCCAAGGAGGAAGGAATATATGGAGACGACGCAAGGGACCTTCACTACGCACTGAAGTGAAGCCGGGTTAGAGAAAAGTGAGGGGGGGGGGGGGAAATCGGCCGTAGGCACAAAATCCTCAAGGGAATCATACGACAACCGTGGCAAATTGATCATGGGTTAATATGTAACTCGACGAGACAGACAAAAAATGAAAAATAATTTTTTTTTGATATCATGCTTAGTTTCGAGATATAATGTCTCAAAAGTGAGGTATTATGGGTTGAAATTCAGAAGAAACATTTTTCCAAGGTCAAATTTGGTGTTAGATTCTTATGTAACACGATCAGACAAATCGAAAATAAAGAATTAAAATTTTTCGAAATCTCACTTAGTTCTCGAGATATTCTGTCTCAAAAGTGAAATGTCCTCTATTTGAAATTCTGATCATTTATTACTCAAACACGATAAAAACGCTGAACCAATTTTAATGAGAATAAGTAAGTTTTTGGTCTGAAATGGAATTTAGAACATTTAAAATCTTTCTGTTTTCTCTGCTTGTCTGTTCACCTATAACTGAATTTTCACCATTATGTAAGACTATCTAGTCGCTGCAACTTCGTTCGTCTTTGTCAATTTCTCTCTCTCTCTCTCTTTTTTTTTTTTAAGTAATCAAATTAGTCTGAGCACCCATGAGGTTTTCTAAAAGCCGGCGCCCCTGATATTTTCCAAATCCATGCGTGCAGATTGCTCCCTTTGTTTTCACAGTGCGGAGACTTAATAGTCTACAACCATTCTACATATTTAGAAACAAATTTTAAATTTTTTTTGTGGCTCCAGCGAAACTACATTTTTGCGGCAACTAATGAACTCGTCTTGAACAATAGGTCCAGACTTGTTTAGCCGATGAGCGAGTGGGCAGTGGCCCGATTTAATAGAACAAAACGGATCACTCGACTAAACTAGTGGCTAAACTGCGGAAGCATCCAACCAACTATTCCACCTCAACCTTGGTTTTATAAATGGATCACAAGCAGGCCACTAACAACAATGATTTCCAGGCTGCGGTTCAACCACGGAAGATTCTCCAGCCACCTCTATCGACTAGGTCTGAGAGAATCTCCTCTCTGTGATTGTTCAGATCAGACTATAGGAGACACCAACCACATTATATTTTCCTGTAGAAAATTTAAACGGGCCCAGGATACCATGATCAAGGATTTAGTCAACATAGGAATCCCTCTTCCTACCAACCTAATCCTACTCCTAGGAAATATAGAAATCTAAGACCTCATCATCGAAAATAAAAATGTCAATAAGCATAAAATGAATTGTATAAACGACTACAATGATTCTGTTTTATTCCTTAAAGATTACGAGTAGAAAAATATGACTTAAAATTGTCATCAGTATAATAAAAACTGTAAGTAGCCTAAGTACAACTATAATTAGCATAAGCAAGATTGTAAATAGTATAATCAACCCTGTTAATAATTAAGTATAATGAATTATCTTACAATTCACGGATGTATGGTCATATAACGGAACGTGAACAAAAGAAAATAATAATTAAGACGCATGAATACCAATGTCGGTATTGCCTCACGTATACCTGCAAAATGACTTCAAAACGAATTGTATCAACTGCTACTGCGATTCGGCTTTATACCTGAAAGACTTTAATTACGTTTAGATAAGTTCTATTTAAAATTGTAAGTAGCATAAGTATAACGATAATTAACAGATGCAATATAATAATGAGTATAATCAAACATGTTATTAGTTAACGATAATGAATCATGTTATAAGTGATGGCTGTATGGTTACATAACCGAATGTCAATAAATAAATAAATAAACTGCTCGACTAAATTTTCATTGTTCACACACCTTTAGTTACTAAATTGCTCGCTACTCGACTAAATTACTAGCCTAGTGCGAACGAGGACCAGCGCACACGGCGCGACTGTTTTGTTACAACAGTTGCAAACTGGTTGAGCTTGCAACCAGTTCACAACCTAAACAAAACTTCTGTCCGCACACGGATAGTGTGCTTGTGGATCAGCTTCATTCGATTTGCAATAGTCAGTGCAGAGTTTGTAGAATTATTGCTATTTCAATTCAAACGAAGAAGACATTGTTAATTATCGTATTATAAATACCGCACGATATGCAGGAAGCATTGGGTCCATCCATATTTAAGGGATAATGTGAACTCCAGGTTATTCGTAGCAGCAAAAGATCTTTCTCAATCGGATAGAAAGTTTATCGCTTTTTATGGAATGTCGAAAGAATCTTATCTGAAGTTGAAAAGGATGGTTCTCCCTTCCATAGAGAAGATAGACACAAATACGAGGGAATGTGTGCCTATACAGGAAGGAATACTGATCACTTTGCTTTTGACAATTATTTTATTGACATTTTGAAATTATATTATTTATAAAATATAGTTAAATAAATAATAGCTAATAATATTAAATGCTAAGGATGTATGTATTTACATGTCAGAATTTCTGAAAATGCGTTATAAAAATCTGCGAACTGCATTTGACATGCGTGACATTTTTGATATGTGTGATGATGTCGAGTCAGACAGTGATTGGGGTGTGAGTGTTGTTAGTCCGGATGGCGTCTGTAGCTGGTGCCCGGAAGTTGCAATATCATCAATAATTCTGAAAACTTGATTTATGAATCACTCAGCTCTTCCAACTCCGGTATCAAGCTGAGCAAGAACATCTTGAGTCCCTGTTGCCTATCTATTTAATGGGAAACAGTCTCTGCCTCGGTGTTTGATTGCAACATAGTTTTTTTGCTGTAAAATATTCTGCTACAGAGATATTTGCTACTGAACCAGAAATTTTGTTCCGTTAATCCTAAATTCCTCTTGGACGACGAACGTGTTGGACGTGGTCTATCCCTTGTTTGGACAGAGATGTAGGTCAATAATGATGGAGATCTTAGGGATGTTTGGGGTGTATATAGATGCCTCTTCCATTTGAGTGGTACTATCTTCGGCTTGGATGACACCATCCTCAACTTGGGTTTCAGTGTGTTCAACATTACCTTTTAACTGCTGGATCTCTGATACTGATTGCAAATTTCTTGATGAGGGAGTGGCCATTTTTATGAATTGCGGGAAAAATTGCATAGTATTTTCCAGATAGGAAGCTATTTTCTTTCGTCCAGAGCCACTAAGAGAAGGTTTTATTTTTCTAATGAAGGCTTCGCGGAGATTCGACCATTTTTCTTTGTACTCAGTAGCTGAAATAAAACCAATTAAAAATGACTGAAGATTGTCTAAAATGGATGAATGAAAATTTAATTCATCTAATAATGTATAATTTGAAATCGTTGACTTAATTTTAATTAACCTTCTACTGTCTTTGCTACAGGTATTCGGCTACAGGTGCAACATTTGTGGTAATTTCCTTATATTTTGCGAGAGGTGAGAGCACAGTCAGAAAAATTATCAAAGACACAACAGAAGTCATCTGGAACGTACTGCAGGATACTTATATGCCTTCCCTATATAAGATCAATTTAAACGTATTGCTGATCGTTTTAGTTGCTATGGAACATTCCCAACTGCACTGGGCCCTTGGATGGGAAGCACATTAAAAAATATCCGCATACAGATTCTGAAAACTTTAACTACAAGAACTTCCATTCAACCGTATTTATGGCGAGCTGGGATGCCGATGGCCTTTTAGCGATTATTGAATCAGGTTTCGCTGGTCGTAACAGTGACGGAGGCATTTTCAAAGCCTGTGCAATGAAATACTGGATGACCCACGGTGGTGACAACCCTCCACCTTCCCCATTGCGAGATGAAAGAAACATTCCGTTTCCCTACTACTTTGTAGAAGATGAAGCTTTCCCATTGTCTCACAATTAATTGAGATCCTTTTCAAGTAGAACTCTCAGCAATGTGAAGATGAGATTCTATTAGAGATTGAGCCGAGAAATAAAAACAATTGAAAGTGTGTTTGAAATGGCAGCAGAAAACTTCGCGGTATTGAACGGGCCCATACGATGTCGTTATCCAGCAACAGTAAATAATATAATAAAAGCTGCTTGTTTCTACACAACTTCGAACGGAAGCGAAAAGGAAGTGAGACAGAGCAGAAATGAACGGGGCAGCGGACTTTCAGAACAACGTAGAAACAAGAAACCTCGAGATAAACTATGGCTCTTCAGCGACTGTTTTGAGGAATTATCTGGACAACCACTTCCTTTCTCCTCGTGCACTTCCACGTTGGCACTTGAAATTAGCAGCACGAGGGAAAAATATGGTATAATTCACAGTGGTCCAGCCAATTCCTCCAATAACTTCTCCAACAATATGGAAATTTGAACTTTGTAATTATATTGTATTATAACAAACCAAGGCTTAAAATAAAGGTATAAACTATAAGTACTGTAACTAAAGAGTAAACTACTTATAAACATTTTCTCACCTGACATATTTAACTGGAATGCCATCTCTTGCCACGCTTTCTGCGTCACTTCTTATCTTCAAATCCTGGAACTTTATGGTTGTAAAGTCTTCATATTTCCCCACCTCTCTTACGAATTTTAAATTAAATTCTTGATCACTCATGTTATCTTTGAAATAAATAAGGACTAAACACCTCGTGGTTTCATTGGACTGAAGTCTGCAACCGAACTGCAACCCCGGATCTACGGTTGCATACAACTGGTTTGAGACTAGTTTAAAACAGATCGCCAAGTGTGCTGTTCCTCACTCCTCTGTGATGCTAAGGTCACATAACAGTTGCGAGCTCAACCGATTTGCAACTGCTGTCACAAAACAGACGCGCCGTGTGCGCGCTCGTACTTCAATATATCTATGAGGATTGCTCAGTTATCCAAATAAGCTCTTTACAGAAAGAAGAACAGTTTTAATGACCACATTAGACGATGTGCACTGATACTGGTAGCGTGTATTATCCTTCTCGCGCATATTTAACTATGTATTTTGTAGCTTCCAATTCAAATAAACCTGAAGTAAACTCCTCTTGTCATCCAAAGGAAACATGAATTTCTTAAATACAGGAGATCAAAATATGTTGCTAGCAAAAAGACTGACTGAGTTCAAGCCTAACATAGATTATTTGTTCTCTAACGACAATTTATTTAACAGGTAGATATTTAGAGCATAAAAAGTACCCTTAGATATTACAGTACAAGCGCTACAAGCGATCGGCTTTTCAGCAGCGTTAGTTTAATCGTTTCAGAAACGCGGAGCAATCTTTTTTCTGATAATTTGGTTGATTTTTTCGTTATTTACAGTCACGTATCAGTGATATCAGTTATGTCATTAAATTGTGTTCAATCTCGTACATTTGTATAAATCCTTACAAGATATCATATAAATTTTATGCCTCCTTGTAAATCATAATGCACTAAATGTGGATTCAGGATATACTTAAAGTATGTCAGAAACTGTAATAAACTTACTTATGTTATGGTTTCCAATACATTGTGTTCTGATTTGACGGTTTGTAATATTTTCATTACATATGTTTATCAGAAACATATACGTTACACATTATACCTACAGCGACTCAGTTAATAGAACATCCCCAAAATTTTGATGGTAGTCATTGATATACTGTAGTTTCGAGAGTGCCCCTGCCGTATTATCTTGTCCCGTTTTATCTGATGTCCACTTTCGTTGCGCGACACGTGCGAGGAGAGGACATTGTGCGCCATATCTGCAGTGCCTAGCCTTCGCTGTCGTTCGCCCGCCGAACCTGGAAAACCTCCAAAGGTCGTAGCTCGCCCGAGTAAGAGCACCGGTCATAGGATTAATCGAGGAGTTCGAGCATGAATAGACGGTAATTTGCACGACACTAGTGAACGTGTGCTACTTTAGCTACCACAGGTCTTTGGGAGCGTGCATAAACCTCATAGCTTCATTTTGGCCTTCTGTGAACCTCCCCCTCCCCCCCACGTAGCACGTAGTTTTTTTCCCTTTTGATTCCAGAAGACATTTTGTACCGTTTTCTCTTGTCAGATTATTGTAGATTACATACAGAGATAATTAACTGAAGGAAATAAATATTCACATGCTGTTGTGAGTTCTATTCCTCATTTTAACTGTGAAAAATGTTATGAAAGGAAAGCTACGTGGCCTGGCTCGGAACCCCCCTTCCCCCCCACGTAGCCTATCGTAGCCTTCCAGCGTACCCCCCCCCCCCCCTTGGACCGAGCCACGTAGTTTGTGCACGGTCCCTTTGCTGCAAGCTATAGGATTGTAATATTGCATCTACCATGTAACCATTGCACCACGCTGTGTAACTATTGCATGTCTTAATGAGAATGATAGTTTCTATTATATTAATATGAAACTTCGTTATGATTTCACCATAAATGTCTCACGAAAGAACTGTGGTGTAAAACCGAACTACGCCTCCCCCCCCTTTTTTTTATCGAATCGAATGTTCTTGAATAAAACTGGGAACGAAGTAAGAACCGTAGTGGACTTGGCATTAAATCAACTAGATCCTTGTAGGATAGTTAGAAAGGAAATGTCACAGTTTACAGATGCCAGAGATTTAAAGAAGCAAAGGGACGAAGAAGATAAAGTTTTTGTTGCTGAATGAAATAAATTAAAGTTCCATAAATATCACTCATTTATTTATAAGAAAGAGATTAATCTATTCTACATACCTTTGTTTTCTTTTGATGTTACAGCGTGTAGCGATATTTAAATAAAATACACGATAAATGTGGTGTAGAATCAAAAAGATTTTTATAAAATTTTTAATCGACTGTTACAACGCGCAGGAATAAAATTTCACATTTCTAAACATTAATCGTACAAAAATCATTTATCACTGAATAAACTACGAAAGAATCAGGCGATTCACCTGCCTACAGAATTGTTGTAGACGCAGTAGCCAATGAAAGCTATAAATAGTACTCCAAGAGTTTGTTCGCCATCATACATCATGATTTCCATGAGACGCTCTAGAGGATTTTGTCCTTGAAGTCCGAGGCAGGTGCAGAGGCCACAAACCTGCAAAAACCAAAAGAATAGTATTAATCGACCTCAGTACATCTATCACTCTCATACAATTAAAAAATTCTTAAGTTGCAGCTCTTGTGCGAATGAAACCTTTAATGTTTCGTAAAAAAATAGACAATAAAGAATTTGCTTTCTTCGTGATTCAAATCAAAATGTCGAATTTCAACTTTTTATCCCACTTGAATAGTTGGAAATATAATATGAAAAACAGATTGAACAGGTAAATTTACTATATATTCATAATAGATAACGTTAGGGTTATTGGAAAAGTTGCAAACAAATTGATCTATTCTTCGTTTGCATAAGCAAAGATTTCTTACTTGTTAGTGGAGATAGTGGTCTTTCAAATTATTGTGAATTCTAAGATTTATATTTCAGTAAATTCACTGAGCTACATTTATAAATAGTATTTTTTAATCGTTCCTCAAATAACGAGGCGTAAAATTGGGAATTCTAACAAGAAAATCGCTGTCATATTTCGGCATTTTTAATTTAATTCCTGGAGATATTTCCGCAAAACAAGAGCGCAAAACGTGTAGAGGACATATTGACGAACCAATTAAACAAATTTCAACTAGTTGGCACTAATTTCGCGTGGATTCTGAAAGTGATGCAGACCTTAGAAAAATATTTCAATTCTGAAAGGAGAGTGACGTAAAGCGTTTTCCAGGAAAAGTAAATTTTGAAAAAAATTCATCTCTCAGAATACTTCTTTAAACAGAGTTATTTGAGTATCTACTTCCAAAGCGGAAAATTTCGACCAACTTGTAATTTCCTAAAACTCCATAGTCAGCTTCAATTCATTAATCAATTATCATGAGAATATTTATTAATTGTTCTCGGTAGTTCTTTGGTCATCTTGATACGTTACCATTTATAATTTTTCAAATATTGCTTATCATTGAATTTGAAAACACATTTAAAATCAAATGATTTTTTTGGCTTCGACAGTACTGCAACCTACAAATTATTTATATCAAGATAATGGAAAAAATTTTCATAGTGCGATTATTGTTTTAATCAAATTCGTAACTAATGTTTTTTAGTCATTCATTTGAAAACATTGTGAAATTTTCATATTCTCCCTTTCTAAAATAAAATTTACAAGAAATGTTTTCTTGTTGTTCCAATCAAATAGTTTTTATTAATATTTAAATTCTAAACGATATTGGTATTATTCTAAACTGTAGGTACGATAGGTTGCGTAGTAACTGGAACTAAGAAGTTCAACAGAGGAAATATTTAGGAAGTATAGAGTCCAAACCCACCTAATTACGTATCGTAGGAAACTTAACAGCATTTGGCTAGCTCGATGTAGGAAATCCATGTAAGCCCTATCAGAATGATAACGATAAGTTATTATTACGCTTAAAACAACCCCCAACAGACTTTGATTTGTACTCCTTTATGACTTCAAGGTTGCTCTATAGTTGTTCATTCCTTCAACTAACTCATACCTAAGGGGCTCCTAAACGACCAATTAGACTGTCGGTAATACTGACGGTAAAGATTTAAGCGCGCATTAATGTGCTTAAATCAGCCCATCAATCACAACCATCAATACTCATTCGTTTCCTAATTTCCATATGTAATTGTATGTGTTGTTACTGACGAATTGAAAAAGGCAGAGATTTTAAGTAACTGGTTCAGTGAAACCATTAGGGACAATGAATCAGAAACAGGAGGGTCTAATTCGGAGAACAAGCTTAACAACACAATTACAAATGACGATAGTAAAAAATTTGATATCCATCCTGAGGAAATCATGAAGGAAATAAGAAAGCTTAAAAAAATAAAGGGGCTGGTGAAGATAATATTACTACAGTTATCTTAAAGATAGCCGGATGTGACATTGTACCTTATCTTGAAATATTATTTAAATTAAGTCTAGACACTTGCTGCTTACCACAGGACTGGAAAAGTGCAATAGTAGTACCGGTACATAAGGGAGGGGTGAGAAATAGAGTTGAGAATTACAGGCCAATCAGTTTGACATCAGTGGTAGGTAAATTAATGGAACGATTGATATGCAACCACATCAGAAATATATGTGAGGAACGTAACTGGTTTTCAAGCAGGCAACTTGGTTTCAGGCAAGGATATTCATGCGAATCTCAGTTGGTGGGATATATGCAAGATATTTCAGATGAAATGGACAAGGGAGGCCAAATTGATAGTGTAGCACTAGATCTGTCTAAGGCGTTTGACAGAGTAAGCCATAGAATGGTAGTAAATAAGGTAAAAACCATTGGAGTGGACGAGAAAGTGATTTGCTGGGTAGAAGAATTTTTAAAAGGTAGAAAACCGAAAGTTAGGGTAGGAAATGTAGTATCAAAAGAAGTGGAAGTAAAAATGGATGTGCCACAGGGTAGCCTATTGGAACCATTGCTATTCATTATTCTAATGAATAATTGTGTTGATTGTTTACTATCTGAAATTAGATTGTATGCAGATGACATAATGCTGTATAAAAAAATCAAAACGATAGAGGATTGTAAACAGTTGCAGGGTGATCTGGACAGGATATCTAATTGGGTTGGTAAACATGGAATGAAGATAAATGCAAAGAAGAGTCAGCTTATTAGATACACAAATAAAAAACAAAAGGTTAATTATGAATATAAGGTGGGGAAAGAATTGCTTGCTGAAGACTTGAAATGTAAATATCTTGGAATTACTTTTGATAACAAACTTAACTGGGCAGGACACATAGGACAGGTGGTAGGAAAAGGTTTCAAAGTTCTGCACTTGTTGGAGAGAGTGATGAGGGGATGTACGAGAGAAGTCAAGGAATTGGGTTACAAAACTTTGGTCAGACCATTGCTCGAATATGGTAGTGTAGTATGGGACCCTCATTTTACGAATCAAATACAGGAGTTGGAGAGGGTACAAAAAAGGGCTGCTAGATTTGTTTCCGGAAATTATCGCAGAATGCAATCAGTGACGGATATGATAAAGGAGCTGGAATGGGATTCATTGCAAGACAGGAGGAGGATGAGGAGGGTCATGGGAGTGTACAGGGCATATACTGGCGATGAGGCATGGAAAGATATTGCAATAGGTATGAAAAGTAGTGCATGGAAGGGAAAAGATGACCATGACCACAAGCTGGCACTCGATTTCAGGCACACGGGTGTGGGAAGATTCTCTTTTTTAGGTAAGGGTGTCAGGGATTGGAATGAGTTACCAAGAGAAATGATGAATAATTTACCGAAAACTTTGAAGGAATTTAAAGATAAAATTTGTAGAGGGCAAATGTAGGTAGGTGCAGGATAGGGGGAAGATGGGTGTGTAGGGAAATTGCCACCGGAGCCTGTGCTCCATTGCAATTAAATTAAATTAAATAAATATTTCAAGTTTACTAACCTCTGAACTTCAAATTTCTGCTTCCTGAAGTTGATCTTTGATGAACTACAGTTCATGGTAATACCATACGTTGAGTTCTGGAATGTCGACAACATATATATATATATTGCTTTTATTTTTTTCTGTAGTGATAAGGTTTGCACTGATATTTTTTTAAGTAATCACACCGTAATCATGACATAAAGCAATCAACACTGTTATAAATTAACGCCCACTGGCTGAATTGTCGTCATTGTGAAGAAGGCGGTGAATCTGTGCTTTCGCTATCCTGTCTGACTAGTAACTGACAGAAAAATTGACAGTGGCTATCTAACAATCGCGCCTGTCAGTACACGTCAGTCAAAAGTTCCATCAACTTCCCTCAGTTATTGATAGTTCGCAGCAATCTCCTCCTACACGATGAATACTCGCTTACATCCACCTCCATGAACATTGACAATCTGACTGATCATGTAGGGTACCATAAGTTGCAAGTTGTCTCCGATGTATTTTTAATGTTGCAACGATTGATAGTGCATTCTTCTACGGACGTCGTTTGAAGAACTGTTTCTAACAACGATAGACAAAACAGATGTAGACTGGTAGCTGTATCGTCACTGATACTTTGACAAGCAGCTACAGTATGACTTCGACGAATCTCATGTAAAAGTTTTTATCTTTTCATCTCCTTCGCCTGCCAAGAATAAGTTAGAGCCCAATTAATTGATGGTCCGTCTGAAGTTTAACTAATGATGATTTGTGTTCCAGAAGCCGCCATGAATTCCTTAAAATTTTATGAATGTAAAGCCCCGGGTTCTGTCGAGCGACGAAAGGCTCTGCTCATGAATTAAAAAATTTCCACGACACTAATGTAACAGTGGCTGCAGAACAATTCACATTTTATCAACAGTTATAAAATTCTCCAAATCAAATCGACGATTACCAACTTCACAAAAGACACGTAACAGAAACCTGACTTGATTCTTTTTTTAGCGTCATTAGCTTTCTGTGTTTGGTATAACGCCCGAACAGTGGTGGATCTACGACTTTTCCGATTCGGGGAAAAGCTTGAGATTGCAGCCCCTTCTAACATGAGTTTGCCGGCCCCTGATGGTTGCCGATCGGGGCAATAGAGATAACGAAAGGTCACCGCCACAAGAATTTTCCATTTACCGCCCCTTCAAACATGATTTTGCCGCTCCCCTGAATTTGCCGCTCCCCTGAATTTGCCGCTCCCCTGAATTTGCCGCTCCCCTGAATTTGCCGCCAAAGGCAAGCACCCCGGTTTGACACCCCCCCCCCCATACCCCTATATCTGTGTCCGAACAATCACTTGCAGCTAAATGAAAAGTCCCGTAATATGACAAGAGTTCATAACCTTACTGGAGTGTTAGATTTAGCTTAATTTTGTATTTGATTTCCCCGAAAATGTGTATCTGGAAAAAGTTGCTGCTAACTTCAATTAAAATTTTACTTGAAAAAAGGCGTATCAAAGATTTTGTCATTTCACACTGTAACTGAATTTTTTGAAGGAACCTGGACCTTCCCACCACTTCAGTTAAAGTTATTCTCGACTCTCAGCTGTTTTAACATATTTCTCAGCCTTTTGCGACGTATCTCGATATGTAGCGAATAGTGGAACTGTTAAATATATCCCATTAAAAATTCAGTGTGAGTTATTGGTTAGCTAAAGCTCAGTTGCTTATACGACAAATGTCAATTCAGGTAGTAAGCTCCGTATCAAGAAGCTTCACCACAGCCTATTCGTGGCAGAGCACAACAGATATAAAACTGTAGACATGAGTTTCTTGACCACGCAGACAGTCTTCATGATCATGTTGTCTCCTACATTTATAGATGCCTCTGAACATTGCATGTAGCCGGCTGCGCTACGGAAAAGCCTCAGACTGGAAATGAACCTTGTAAATCAGCAGACTGAAGCGTGAGGAAGTTATTCAATTCCGTTCTAAATAGGAGAGTCTGGGCGGCTGGGTTATTTTAACACATGAGTGCTCGTCCTTCAGTATATTCCGTACCTGTGACAGCAAAATACCATAGAATTTAAAAAAGCCTATGGCATTCGGATTATGGAAAATATTTTTCTAAAGCTATTATTTCTGTCAACACTAAATAAAACTACCCAGAAGCCAGATGTTGTACGTGGGTTGCTATTTATATTTCTGGCCTGATAATGAAGGAACAGATATTTATGATCGAAATTGGTTTTACTGTTTCTCAAAACATTCTCCGCGAAGATCAATACTCTTTTGCATGCTTTTCAAAGCACTTTTTACACTCCGATGGAGGTAACTCCAGTACTTGCGTCTTAATTGCATCAACCGCTTTTTCGGATATCGAAAATCGTTGACCACGCAATTTGTTTTTGATGTGCGGGAATAAAAAGAAGTAATTGGGTGCCAAATCAGGGCTGTACGGCGGATGACCCATCAATTCGATGTTTTGACTGGTCAAAAATTTCTTTGTTTGAGCCGATGTATGACAGCTCGCATTGTCGCCTCTTCTTCGACTTTTTCCGAATTTCTCCAAAGACTTATGGTAAAAAAATGGTTGTGTACCATTCAGAGTTGACCGTCCTATGTAGCTCTAACGCCACTATATACACGTGACCGGCAATGCCGAAGAAACAGGCAATCATTTGCTTCGATGTGCTTCTTTCGCGAACAACTTTTGTCGGATTTGGCTCGTCTTGGAAGACCCATACAGCCGATTGCTGTTTTGTTTCGGGCTCATACGCATAGATTCATGATTCATTACCTGTCATTACACAGCCTTTGATGCACCTTGAACGTATTTTTTAACATTTCTTTGCACCAATCGACACGAGCTTCCTTTTGAGCGTTTGTCAGATTATGCGGGATCCAACGCGAACAAATCTTTTTTTACGGCCAAATAATCATGCAATATTTTATGGATGCTTGCCGTATTAATGCCCAAAGATGCCTCAATCTAACGGTATGTCGCATGACAATCTTGCTTTATCAGTTCACGCACAGCATCGATGTTTTCTGACACAACAACCGATTTTGGACGACCCTGACAGAATTCGTCCTGAAGCGAACTTCGGCCACGATTTAATTCATTATACCAGTTTTTTACAATGCTATATGATGGTGCTCTATCGCCGTATAAAGAATTAAGTTCTTCGATGCACTCCTGTCTTGATAATCCAAGTCGAAAGTTGTGAAAAATAATCGCACGAAAATGTTGGCTAGTTAATTCCATTTTTCGCTCGAGATGAATTTTTAAAGATACTGTAAACAACAAATCGCACTCAAATGACACATTGTCAATGTTTCCAATGGAAACGTCAGATGGCTCCTGGCAACACTTATTGTTGCCAAGGCCAGAAATACAAATAGCAACCCTCGTATAAGCAGGCAGCAGTGACTAACAATCAACAAGCTCTTCCCGCAACTTCCTGACATGCTAGATAGAAATCGCCAATCTTGGTAGGTAGTGGACTAGAGGCAAGGGTCGCCGGTTCGAATCCGGCCAAGGTCATAAGTAATTTTTATTTTAAGTGTTGAATGCGTCATGTGTTGTCCTCTGCTTGGATGGTTGGAAAAATATTTGTAGATACGTTAACGCACTTGATGGTAGTATAAATACGTTGAGGTTTGCTGTAAGGCTAACACATCGAAAGCTGTTAAATTTTTTTGTTATTGGTAATGTTTAAAATTATGGAAAAAAGGTTATAGGGTGATAGTCAAAGGCCAAATCCATTGTTTGGAAATTCATTTGTGGTACATTTCGTATAAAGTTTCCATGAGATACCATTTCAATTAGTTTTTTTTTTTTCTCCTCTTCTACAAAACAATTAAGTAAGGCATTGAGGTTATGGATGGAACCTTGGATAATTGATATATACTGATTACTTGCAAAAATGTTCTTAGAAAATATTATATTTCGATATTACAAGGTTTCCCGATTTCACTCCACGCAAATATGATGTTGGTTCTTTCAAATGCCGTGGTCGATTTCTTTCCCGTTCCTTATGCCTAATCCTCTTCTTCTTATTATGACAAAACTCCTAGTTTCAAATAAAATTGTAATTTAAAAAACTAAAAACACGCTTTCGTACTAATGTGAACTAAAAGGTTAAAAATTATCTTTAAATATTACGATTTTGTTTAACAACGGTAGAACGTCCCAAAATTCAGAATAAATTAATGTTTTGAATATGCTTAAAGAATAAAGTCACTGATTACAAAATTGGTTTTAATGTAAAAAAGCTTGGGGTGCCATATCAGTTGTCTTTTAGAGAGCACCCCACGCTTTTTTTACATTAAAATTAATTTTGTAATCAGTGACTCTATTCTTTAAGATTATTCAAAACATTAATTTATCCTGTATTGTGGTACGTTCTATCGCTGTTAAACAAAATATTAATATTTAAAGATTATTTTTAAACTTTTAGTTCACATTACTACTAAAGTGTGTTTTTAGTTTTTTAAACTACAATTTTATTTTTAACGCTTTAATTTAGAGTGTTTCAAAAGTATGTTTCTAAATGTTGGTTTTTCTTCGCCAATCTCTTTTTTTCTTTGTGTTGTAGTTTCATTTTTAATTATTACTAGACGACCCGTGCGAAAATTTCGCGAATAAAATGCGATGAATAGTGAGGTTGAATGCTTGTAATATAATGAAAAGTAGAACCGTACTTTTGTAGAAATTTTTGTTTGTGTGTATGTGTGTGTGTTTTTGTGTGTAATAGGTACACATCAAAATACTCGCAACATATTACGAAACAGTTAGGAAAATTTAAAACACACTGTATTTATGACAAACTGTCACTGACCTTAGCAGAATAAACTAAACCTGAACCAAATGCACACAACGTATCAATATCTCTGAAATATTTGTTGCTGTGCGAGCAAAATAAATACCTGGTGACAGAAAAATGCGTTGTAAAAATACTAATACTTTTGCCCTCTAAGGTCAGAATTTTGAAAAATTTCTTTCTTAAAATGTGGTAACGGAACCGAAGACATTACAAAAACCTCAATCTTTAAAATGATACCTCGTTTATGAATTTTGTTTAATTTTTAAGGGAGATACATGGCTTCAGATACCAAAAACGCATTTTAGAAATATTGACATTTTTACCCTTTAAGGTTCAAATTACAAAAAATTCCTTTCTTAAAATATAATGTTACACGGCGGTGACCTTATTCTTTTATATGATACCTCATTTATCTATATCTGTTAGATATTAAGGGAGATAAATCGCTCGTGACACAAAAATGCGTTATAGAAAAATTTATACTTTTTCCCTTTATGGGATGAATTCAAAAAACATTCTTTCTGAAAATATGATGTCACCAAAGCTGAGACAATATTCCTCATAATCCTACGTCATTTATCGATTTTGGTTAGATATCCAGGGAGAAAAATGGCTCGAGATACGAAAAACGCATTTTAGAAAAATTGACATTTTTGCCCTTTAAGAGTCGAATTACGAAAAATTCCTTTCTTGAAATATAATTTTACCACGGCGGAGACTTCAGTCTTTAATATGATGCCTAATTTATCTACATCTGTTTGTTACTAAGGGAGATAAATCGCTCGTGACACAAAAATGCGTTACAGAATAATTTATACTTTTTCCTTTTATGGGATGAATTCAGAAAACATTCTTTCTTAAAATGTGATGTCACCAAAGCTGAGACATTATTCCTCATAATCCTACGTCATTTATCGATTGTGGTTAGATATCCAGGGAGAAAAATGGCTCGAGATACAAAAAATTTATTTTAGAAAAAATTGACATTTTTGCCCTTTAAGTGTTGAATTACGAAAAATTCCTTTCTTAAAATATAATGTTACCATGGCGGTGACCTTATTCTTTAATATGATACCTCATTTATCTATATCTGTTAGTTATTAAGGGAGATAAATCGCTCGTGACACAAAAATGCGTTATAGAAAAATTTATACTTTTTCCCTTTATGGGATGAATTCAAAAAACATTCTTTCGGAAAATATGATGTCACCAAAGCTGAGACAATATTCTTCATAATCCTACGTCATTTATCGATTTTGGTTAGATATACAGGGAGAAAAATGGCTCGAGATACAAAAAACGCATTTTAGAAAAAAATTGACATTTTTGCCATTTAAGTGTTGAATTACAAATAATTCCTTCCTTAAAATATAATGTTACCACGGCGGTGACCTTATGCTTTAATATGATTACTTATTTATCTATATCTGTTAGTTATTAAGGGAGATAAATCGCTCGTGACACAAAAATGCGTTATAGAAAAATTTATACTTTTCCTTTATGGGATGAATTCAAAAAACATTCTTTCTTAAAATATGATGTCACAAAGCTGAGACAATATTCCTCATAATCCTACGTCATTTATCGATTTTGGTTAGATATCTAGGGAGAAAAATGGTTCGGATACAAAAAACGCATTTTAGAAAAATTGACATTTTTGCCCTTTAAGGGTCGAATTACGAAAAATTCCTTTCTTGAAATATAATGTTACCACGGCGGAGACTTCAGTCTTTAATATGATACCTAATTTATCTATATCTGTTGGATGTTAAGGGAGATAAATCGCTCGTGACACAAAAATTGCATTTCAAAATATTGATACTTTTGCCCTTTAAGGGTCGAATTCCGAAAAATTTCTGTTTTAATATATGACTTCACTAAGGCGGAGATCTTAATCTTAAATGATACTTCATTAAACGGTTTCAGATAGGTATCAAGTGAGATAAATGATTCATAACACATAAAACAGCATTTTAGTAATATTGACATTTTTGCCCTTAAAGGGTCTAATTCCGAAAACTTTATTTCTTAAAATATGATGTTTCTAAAGTAGGGACCATACGCTTTAAAATGAAACCTCATTCATTGATTTTGGTGAAGTATGAAGGAAGATATAGGCTTGTGACAAAAAAAATACTTATAGAAAATAATATATATGATTCCCTCGAGTAACGTACAATTATAGGGTCAACCCCACCAGAGGTCCAATAGCAGGGTAAATGAGGAAGTTTACTCTTCTATTATAGTACGAAGTAATTGAAAAGATGCTTCGAATCAGGCCCGCCGCTAGCTGTTTGAGCGCCCGCGTGCAATACCGATTATGTAACCGGGTAAAAAAACTGTGAGATTGCCGCCCCTTCGAACATTGGAGTGGCAACTATCGCCGGGCGGCTGCTGTCGATCTCTCGTTTTGCCGCCCCCCTTGATGTGCCGCCCGCGTGCGGTGAACGCCTTGCACTCCCGCTTACGGCGGGCCTACCTCGAATACTCATTATTTAACATCACGTTAAGCAGGGCCGGCGCTAGGAATTTCGGGCCCGGGGTAAAATGGGCGAGCTATTTTTTTTTAGCTCTACAAAATGGCCGGCGACAATGGGCGTATTCTTGGCTTCATGGCCTGAGTGTCCCTGTAGTCGGTGATCGGGCCCCCATCAGCCTGCGGGGCCCGGGTACTTTTGACCCGCTTACCCCCCCTTAACGCCGGCCCTGACGTTAAGCGACTGCAGACACTATCCGTAGCAGCTTGTATCAAAGTATCATAAATTACGCATGTGCAAAATATTGCTCAACAAAACTGTCAAAGTAATGAGAATACCAGGTTACAGCTGTTAAATTTTGTGTTGTTAAACGTTCTTAATAAGTGTGCAAAATTTCGAAAAATTAAGACTCCTGGAAGTTGGTAATTAAATTAAATGCATCAGGCGATATTGGCCGGGAAATATCCGAAGGGTCCGACCGCCAAATGACGAAGGTTTCTCGAATTTCCGCGCTTGTGAAAAATGTGGCAGCTGCATTTGCCTACCTGGGCAATCCCATTAGGTATAGGGTAGCTGCAGTTTAACGTGAAATCCGAACCGTGGGTTATCCTAATCTTTGCCACTTATAATATCCTAAAAATTCCAGCCGAAACCGGGATTCGGGCAGCGAACGTCTGTTCGCCAGTCACGTGCCTTAACCAACTCAGCCATCAGGGGGAGGCGGAGAGTGAGTGAAAATAAGCCACATCTGTTTTTAGTGTTCTTACTGTCAAAGTAATGAGATTACCAAGACATAGATATGAAATTATTGGATTGTCATCGTTTCTTAATAAGTGTACAAAATTTCAGACATTTAGGACTTCCTGAAGTGGGTGAAAATTGAACTGGCAACGTGGTGAGAGTGAAATTACTGAATACCTATCGGTTCTTAATACAGGTGCAAAATTTCAAACGATTCGGACGTCAGGAAGTGGGTGAACACTGAAATAAAAGACTCCATTACTGTACATGCAACCATTTTTCTATTATTACCCGGGGCGCACATTGAGCTGCGTGGCGTAGTAGAGGCAACGCAGAGCAGGGCAGGGCAGCACAGACTGGCAGTTACTCGCGCATACTAGAGCGCAGTTTCGTGCGGCAGTTTACAAAGCATTGTGTTGTGCGAAAAACCGACAATAAAGCGTAACCAAAACATGTCGATGCAAAAACTCGATTTTTGATTTCTGAATCAGATTGGGATGCCGAGCTTGGAAAATTGTTATTACTTTAAAAGAAGCTGAGTTCGATAAAACTATGCAAAAGTGAGTATATGAAAAGAAGAAACTCTCATCTGGCTTTTGCAGTGATAAGAGAATTCTCAAAAGATAATTTCCGGGTGACTCGAGCGGAGATTCACGGCATAATGTAACATGTTATTTTCTCGACAGAGCTCAAATATCTATTAGAACTGAAGAAAATCTCGCTGTATTTTCGTGGTTATTTATTTAATTATTTAGCGTTTGACGGTACATTTATAAGAATGTTTCTATCTTTTATTTCATATTATATTTTTAAGAAAACTATATAACAGAACATAAACACTTGAAACTAAAAAAGCAGTGTCAACAAATTAAGTGTTTCTCGGGGACACTATTGAATGATGTAGTACAAATAATAAGAAAACAATAATGTGATAATAGCCTATATATATCAATCTTTTTCGAAGTTTTATTAAAAATGAATTTAAAAAAAGAAAAAAAAAAGTGAAAATTGTAAGTGGACAGTTGTATGATAAATAAATGCTGAATTTACTCGCCACTTGTTGGGCTCATTGTCCAAATCTCTTATTTAAATTTAATTTTTATGTATTTTTTATGACTGATATTGTGAATCGCAGGTTGGTTACGCACCAGATTAATCAATTTTTCTTATTCCATAGTTGAAAATGATTATAAGTAAAGCAAGATTATAAATAACGCAAGAAGTGTTACGTTATAAACCGGCACGAGTGCGCTGCGTGGCACAGTTTCTGTGTCGTGATCACAACGTCGCGCAGCCACGTGCGGCGCAGTACTGCGCTGCCCTGCTCTGCGTCTCAATACGCGCTGTTCCGCCCCAAAACATAGAGACACAGAAACTGTGCTGCGCTGTGCTGCGCTGTGCTGCGTCGACTGAGCGTCAATGTGCGCCCGGCCTTACCGTCAAAGTAACGAGAATAGCAGGATGTTGCTAGGAGACTACTGTATTGTCAATGGTTCTTAAAACGTGTGCAAAATTTTCTATTGTTACTGTGAAAGTAATGAGAATATCAAGCCATAGCTATGAAATTATTCGATTGTAAACAGTGTCAATACATGAACAAAATTTCAAACAATTTGCACATCTGGAATTGGGTTAAAATTAAATCGCAAAATTCCACGACATTCAACAATTTTTCTGTTGTTACTGTCAAAGTAATAAGAATAGCAGGATATTGCTATAAAATTATTGTAATGTCATCTGTTCTTAATATTTGTGCGAAATTTCAAACAGTTCGGACATGTGGAAGTGGGTCAAATTGGAGTTGTAAAATTCCGTTACT
>JARYHS010011408.1:297385962-297419745 GCA_031002005.1 Vandiemenella viatica | reverse complement strand
GAAACCAAAGAAAGAAACCGAGAACGGACTGAAGAAGGACACTTACACGATGCGGAAGGTATGTGTAATCTCACAGTCTATTTCGCAGTCGATCATCTCTCCTTGAGAAATGGTCACAAGTTAATGTTTTCTCACGACCTCTTTCATTTTTTAGATGAACAAGCCACGACGTTGTCAAAACAAATACCGGAACCTGTGCCAGTACCATCCGTCTTCAAAGAATCTCTGCCAATACCTTCTAAATGGCCAAGGTTTATATAATTTTCATCATAGTATGTAATATAATTAATTATCGAAACATATGACAATTTTTAAAGAATTTTGTTGGATTTAAAATTTGTTTATTATTTGAATCTGAACTATTTCAGAGTCTTTTAAAAAATATCAACATCATATAATTTTTGAAAAATGACCTGTACCTTTACATAAATATATGTTCAGAGAACTGTGGGAAATTCTCTAAAATTCATAGCCTTTCTTAATAATAAATTTGAGGTTTGGAATGGAACAAATAAATTTTAGGGAAGATAAGCAAAATAAGCCAATTCTCAACTAGTGCTTGAGCCAGAACGCTTCTTCCGAGAAAAATACTTTAATGGTGAAATTTGTAGGAAATTTTATGTACTTTCATTTTGAACTTGGAGGTTATTTAAGAAAAATTGATAGATTTAGAATTATAAGCAAAAAATCGCCAAAAAATGATATTTTTTGCTCTTTTTCCATTTTTTCAATGTTCCGTCACGAAATTTTGTTACCAAACCTCAGATTCGGATTCAATACCCCATAAAACATATTGAATGGAAGAAAATCAAAACTACCCCACAACTTTACTGGTAAAAACACTATTTGACTGGACTATCAGTACCAGCGATTACTTTTCACACGAAGCGATTAATCGCTGCTGTTCAAGTAGCAGCGACAAAAATCGCCCCATATATAGACACTTCATGTTTTTCACATATATGATGTGTATTTTTCAATAAGTGAAAAGGAAATATAGAACGAAAAAATATTCGACTTGCAGCTGGTTCGAACTCACGATCGTTAGATCCCTACACTACGGTTTTACCACATAGCCGTTGACTTGCAGGATAAAGCGCCTCGTCAAATACGAGGGTGAGTCAAATGAAAACCTTAAATTTGTAATAAAAAAATCGAAATTTCGCCCCATTATCCTGTATGTTGGTAAGCATGCTACAAGCAGCGTGCAGAATGGCCTATAGGTGGCAGCATAGTGCAGATGCACAAATACCGTCGCAGTATCAGTATAAAGATGGCTGCCCCACTTGAGACTTGAACCAGGGAAGAACAGCGTTCTGTTATTCGGTTTTTGAGTAGTGAAGGTGTGAAACCTATAGAAATCCATCGAAGAATGAAGTTTCAGTACGGTGATGTCACAGCAGCAAGTCTACGAATGGAGTAGGAAGTTCGCAAATGGTGTGACTTCAGTGGAAGATGCTCCTCGTCCAGGTCAGGCACAACGAGTTGTGACTCCACAGAACGTTGCAGCAGTTGAAGCCATAGTGATTGAAAACCGCCGAGTGATACTGAATGACATTGCAGCATGTTTAAAGTTTAGTCATGGTTCAACACACCACATTGTGCACGATGTGCTCCAGTTTCACAAAGTGTCTGCAAGATGGGTGCCACGGCAGCTGACTCCTGAGATGAGAGAACGACGTGTTGATGCTTGTGAAGAACTTCTTCGGCGCTTTGAATGAGAAGGTGATGGCTTCCTTGGAAGAATCGTCACTGGGGACGAAACTTGGGTTCACTTCCACCAACCGGAAACGAAGAGAACGAGCAAGGAATGGCGCCATTCCTCATCACCAAAACCAAAGAAGTTTCGAACAGAAATATCATCAGGGAAGGTTAAGCTGACTCTCTTTTGGGACGAAAAAGGCGTTATTTTGGAGCATTACATGCCTAGAGGGACCACTGTCACCAGTGCATCATACACAGATCTCCTAAAACATCATCTTCGGCCTGCAATCAAATCAAAGGGACGTGGATTGCTGTCATCAGGTATCCTTTTGCAACATAACAATGCAAGGCCCCACACTGCCCGTACAACAGTTGCAACAATCACAGACCTGCATTTTGAGTGTCTGCCTCATCCACCATACTCACCAGACCTTGCCTCAAGTGATTTCCATATGTTTGGACCACTCAAAGAAGCAATGGGAGGAAAGAAGTTCCGTTCTGATGAAGAGGTACGCCACGCGGTGCTTGAGTGATTGCGCGGACTACCAAAAGAATTCTTTTCTAAAGGAATTTATGCATTTTGTAAGCGCTGGAGGCCTTGCATTGAGCGTGGGGAAGATTATGTTGAAAAGTGATACCGCTTTGTACCACTTCTGCACAATACATAATATTTAAAAAAAAATATTTAACGTTTTCATTTGACTCACCCTCGTATGTAAGCGAAGTAAAGATATATAAAGAGAGAAAATTTCTCGATTAAATGATTATTGATAATCTGTATATAAATCAAACTGTTATAAAGGAAGTAATCAATTATTTAAAAGTATGACACGTCAGACTGGAGGAAAAGGGATATGTGTCTGTACTTTCGTCAACGTCCGCTAGATATGAGACATTATTCGTTGAACACGGAAATCTTTTCAGTACTGCTAGAAGGGAGACAATGTGACAACGTTGTACGAGGAAATAAATCTTAAATTTCCTCTTACCGGCCTCTGTAACACATAAAATAAATAATTTATCACGAGCACATTAGTTCAAAAGTTTATTGGTTTGTCTTCAATTATCCAACTTAAATAATCAGACTGGTATCTAAAAATATAGTGGGAATCCATGTTAATTGTACGAGGGCAATCCTAAAAGTAACGTCGCCAAAGAAATTATAGATACAAAATCAATTTTTTGGTAATATATATACATAATTTTAAAGGTTGAAAATTATCTATTTTTCTACGTAATCAGCAATTTTTGCCGACGCAGATTTTTTAGACGATATGACAGTTTTTGAATGACCGAGCGTGATGGGATCCTCACTTTCGGGAGGATACAGATTCGACTCCCCGTCCAGTCATCTAGATTTGGGTTTTCTGTGGTTTCCCCAAATCACTCCAGATGAATGCCGGGATGGATGCTTTAAAAGGCCATGGCCGAAATCCTTCCGTTACTTGTCCCCAGTCCGTTCCATCCTCTAATGACCTTGATGTCGACGAGGAGTAAAGCCATAAGCTAAAAAAAAAAAGCTATATCTGGTATGTTCTTTGAAAATAGTAACTCTTTCAAAAATTCCAGAGATGAGTGTGCTCGAAATCATTAGTTATGAGGAGTGAATTTAAGATATGATTCTTTTTATAGCACAGCGCTGTCGAATAAATCCTTTGATTCATATAAAGAAGATTTTATTCAGCAAGATTTAATAGAAATAGTTTTTTGTCTGATGTGTTAATTTTTATCTTTTGATTACTATAGAAGTTACATATTTTATATATAAGCAGTGGGTATGATGGAATGGTTTGAAAACGAAAGAAAAAAATCCCTAAACGCAACTTCGAACCAGCGACCGCACCGTTAGCAGTCGAGAACCTTCACCGCTAGACCATATAGCCTGCTTTGCGGGAATTCTCATCCAGACGGTAAACAAACCAACCTATATGGAACTTCCTGGCGTCAGAATACTGCAGAAGGAAATCGTTGCTTCAACTGAACGGTCGAATTTGATTGAGGAAGGAAATTTCTTAACGTGATAAACCGAATGCGTAAATAGTGTGTCTGCCTTCCATTCTAACTTCGTAATACATTCTAAATATAAACACTAATGACACTGCATAAAATCTCTCCAATAAGTTTTGGTGATATTATCGATCGCGACATCTTATTGTTAGACAAACATTCACCATATCACAAATAGTTCTATCATATTCACTGCTTAAAGAGTCAGTATCAGGAACTTAATGATGATGTTTTCCAAATCATCTGAAAAATTACTATATGAAAGCAATATCAGTAAGAATGTGACTGATATGCATTTATGTCATAACTGCATTACATTAAAATGGGTATTCTTGGGATTCAAAAGTTACTTATTATTTACGAGTTAAATGAACAATAGAACAAATAATAGCCCTTCGGCAATGAAAAAATGGAAAAGGGAAACGAACAACAAAAGCTGACGCTAGGGTTAATTACAAATGTTAGCGAGAAAATCTTTTCGCATCGGCAAGGTATATTTAGGATTTGACAGTCCCACAGACCTAGAATAAGACCACTGCCAAAAGGCAATGTATGACTGGCAGAAAGGCTGGTAGGTATTATCTTCATAAACTGGACAGCAAAATACATTATAATTCATCTAATCAACAAAAGAATAAGAAACATGCAAATCTAGAAGTTTTAACATTCAGAACACCTCAAGCCAGTGTCAGAACACTGCAGAAGGAAATGTCTCTTTCAGCTTACAGTCGATTTCGAAAAAGGAAGGAAGCTCTTAAAATTATAAACACAATGTGTAAACAGTGCCTCTGCCATCCATTCAGGCTTCGAACTGCATGCTGCTTAATAATTGCTGCTAGGTGCAGACAAGTCCAGTCGAAATATTGAGTCAACTGAATCTGGTTATTGCCGAAGCTTGTTTCTACTTTATTTCCTATTTTTCATTTTAATTTCACCATACATTTTAAATCATACTGTATGGCCACGAGTAATTCGTTTCCATTATCTGCATACCTGCAAATATTTGTTTTTCAACACAGTATGGATAACACATAACGATTAGATCAATTAAAAAAAAACATACACACACATGCCAATGCCCTAACTTACACTGTCTGTTTCTTTGTCTGTCCGTCTGAACCCTTAAACTTAGTGATAATAATTCTTTCGCAAGACAAGCTGAGTGAATAAAGTCTGCACTCTATATTTCGGCTATAAAAACGCTACAATCTTCCGAGGAAGTTTGGAAACACTTATTCACTACTCTTATCACCCGAGAGAATCGTATTTATGGTCAAGATCGAGAAAGAACTCGTTCTTTAATATTTGTGTTTGTGTACGACTTTAATTATTTATAACCTTAATTTAGTTTTAATTTGTGAAAAATATGGGAAGGAAAAAATAATAAAGATTTTATTGGCGGACTGAAGAAAAATTTTCTTGGTATAATCTTGTTACAGATGAAATGAAACCAATGACGTTTAAAATGTTTGCATTTCTATTTTTACTCCCCGATTTCTACTAAGATTTTGTAAAAATCAGAAAAATTCTAATTCCTCGCTGTATTTACGAAAATACTAATCTGTAAATTGATTCTGAATTCAAGTGATGCTTTCTCCTTATGAGAAGAGCTATAGCGATTTCCCTCCAGTTTTTATTTTTCACAAAATAAGTAAATGAGTAATTTATCAAATTAAATACTACTCCAGACAATTTTTACGACAAAAATTTATATTAATACTTTCTTACTGAATATCACGATTTGGAGAGTAAATATGTTGTAAAAATTCACATCAAGTTTTTTCAAAATTTATCTAAGATTTATAAAAATTTCCTCTGTTTGATTTGTATATACTTGTATATTTATGTATGTATATACATTCTGAATTGGAGTCGATACGCTATCAACAAACTAACAACGGACGGAATATATTTTGTATTTTCTAGTAATTAAAAATTGACCAATATTGGTGGCTTCTGTGATTCAACGAAAGTGTGAGCTTTCACTGCGATTACTGAAGTAGAACGTAAAAAGTTTTAAGACTTATAATCTCTCAGCCCTGTACCTCACCACAATCATGCGTTTAAATACCCGACAGTCACAAAAATTAGTGGAATGACTTCCGTTCCTTGCAATGTCTCACGCAGAACCGGTAGATAGGCTTGTGGCGTCGGAACAAGATTTTTTTATTCTTCTACCTGCTGAGAAAACTTGCTACGGATATACACATCAGCATATGTTAAATAAGATTTTTTTTAAAAAGAAACAAACACGTGGAAGAAATGGAGGAAAATGCTTGATTAATGCTATCTAAACATTGAAAACAATTGAGTTAAATCTTGCAGAAGTTTGCTACGTTTCGTGAGAAGCCACGTACCGTGAGATTACTTAAATACCTACTTTCACGTTCGTAGCTACGTATTCTACATTTCTATTCAGAGAACTTAGTTTTATTGCGATTAAAAACGTTTACGGAAGCAGACGGCTGTAATCAGCTTTGATATGGCCTATGGCAAGTGAATTCTGCTAAACTTAGAGAAGTTATCAACCACAATGTGAAACATCAACATGACATACACATACAATGCAACTCTAGAAATGTTTGAAAAGGAGACAGTTAAGATCGCAGTAACAAACCATCATTAAAGTAATTTGACGGAAAGTGTTAGACTTTTTATGATCAAGAAGTTTATCGGTTCTGACTATAATTTTACCTGTAACGTCACTTATGTAGGCCTATACAACGTAGAGAGTAGAACAATTTTATCTGATAGGAAGCCTGAATAGAATTTTGAATCAGTAACTGCTACGCAATCTACTTTTATCATATCGAAACTTTGGCTTGCCTTTCTAAGTTAAAAGTAAGCCTTGGAAGCTGTACTTATTTAATGAAATCATTGAAATTTTTACCATTTCTGTTGGCACTGACATTTTGGATGTCCACTTTCAAGTATATTTGTCAGTAATTTTCTGTATGTCATGGTCAACAAAATCGATGTTTTGGTTTTCAGAAGATTAACGAAATAATTTCAGGCTAACAGGGGACTAGTTCATACTTATATGCCGTGGCAGGATTCCTTACCAATCCTTGGTAAATAATCTTTTCCGAGACATCTCAAAAAAATATAAAGACTGAACTGGAAAAATAAACCAAGAAAGCATTTGCCCTAGTTTATCGATACGTGTATCCTCTCCATTCTTTTAGCCTCTCAATTGGTGTATGATGTGATTTTAGTGAACCACAGTACATTAAACGTAACAGTTCATGAAAATCACTTATGTCAGAGGCTGGACTCGAACCGTCTACTCCAGGAACTACCATAGCGCTAGCCACCATGCTTCCGGGTCGGCACCTGCTACTGAGTTCTACCAAGACCGCAGCAGAGGGGGCAACAACTCTTATTCGCGTGTTGACTGGCATTATCTTTCCTGGTTCCCAGTTTCCTATGTATTGCTCCAAACTTTATGTCTCATAAATAACAGTTACAAAATATAAAATCAATTGTTCATGAATAATGATCTGCATTAGTATCAGCTTGTGAAACTTCTTGTTGTATTCTGGGTTACCAGATGACTCACAATTTTACCCCTTAAATCAGGCAAGTTCTTTACGGACCACTGTCAGAAGAGTTCACCGTAGTATTAACATCAGTATGGAGTGAAAAGTTGGTCTACAATAATAACTTCAAGCAGCATAAAGCGTATAAATCGCGAAATGAACCAATGATTTCGTGCACGTCCACTGGCAAACGCAAAAATTCGTTAATTACCAAATGTTTTAAGTGCACGTCCTTGGATATTTACCAATACCGTTTTTGGTAAGAATATCAAACAATGTTTCACCTGTCTTTTGAGTTTTAACAGCAGTAGACACAGCATATTGCTATCACGGAAAAGCCCTATTAGTTTTTTGTTCTTTGCCTGCTTATAAAACACCAGTAATACCACAAAGGTGACAACACGATGTGAAATTGTGTCTTCAACTACAGAACCCTCATCGTGTTTTGTTTTTGTTTTAAAAGGAGTGTTCATTGCGCTTTAAGCAGCTTTCGATATTAATGTTAGATAAAAATTAATTTTTTGACGATAAAATACTGTCAACTCAGACTGCGTTGACATCTCATGTCACTGACAGCGGTAATTTAGTTATAATAAGTTTTTCCGTAAATAAGTTAAAATATAGTAGTGAAAGAACAACGTGTCTTAATAGCACACCTATCTTCAAAAATCTGCAATTATTTGCCAACACACTTACTTAAAAATATCTTTATATCGCAAATATTGATTGCATCATTAATATATAGTTAGTTTAAGTGATCGATGATCCCAATAAGGTCCTCCTTTCTTTTGACCCTAGCGTTTGTTCAAAATTAACTTTTTGTTTGGCAGTAAATTTTTATGTTCTGTATGGACACGTAATTATTCTTAAATTTTTTTAAAAAACTAAAATGAAGTGCATTCACTATGTCCACAACTCTTTTATTAACGAACTATAATATATATTTTCGTTTGTTTTTTGTGAGGAGAGTGAGTGTCAATTTTGGATATTGACGTGAATGTAGGGTTGAATAAGTTTTGGGAGGAAATATAGCGATGAGCGATTCAGATCGTTCGGATGCATATGAGCATGGTAGTACCAATACGCTACCATGTGGCACTCTCATTTTCACTTCCACTTCTTTTGATACTGCATTTCCTACCCTAACTTTTCGCTTTCTACCTTTTAAGAACTCTTTTACCCAGTAAATCACTTTCTCATTTACTCCCATAGTTTTGACCTGAGCTATCACCATTTTATGGTTCACTCTGTCAAAATCTAGTGATACACTACCAATTTGATATCCCTTGACAATTTCATCCGAAATATCTTGCATATATCCGACTAACTGAGATTCGAATGAAAATCTTTGCCTAAAGACATGTTGCCGACATGAAACACACTTAGGGGGCGTCCATAAATTACGTGAGGTGAAATAGGGGGGTTCGGCGAAAGCTCACCAAGGGGGAGTGAGAGGGGGGGAAGTTCAACGGAATTCTCAATTGAGATTTTGGAAATTTTTGTTGGACTGAAGAACTCACCAGAGGGGGAAGGGGGGGGGGTCGGGCCAGATATCACGAAGTCTCACCAGGGGGGGGGGGGGTCCGGAAATCCGGAAAAACACCTCACGTAAATTATGGATTTCCCCTTACGCTCCTCACATATATTTCTGATGTGGTTCCCATTAATTTCCCTACCACTGATGTTAAACTGATTGGCCTATAATTTTCGACTTTATCTGTCACCCCTCCTTTATGTACATATACTACTATCGCAATTTTCCAGTCCTCTGGTAAGCAGCAAGTAGCCAGCATTTAAATAATATATAAAGATAGGGTACAATGTCACATCAGGATGAATTTGAAATTTTTTAGTCTGCTTATTTTTAATTGTGTGGATAAGCTCGTTCTCCGATTTACATTCTCCCATTCCTGATTCATTGTCTCCAATGGCCAAATGGTCTCACTAAACCAGTTACTTAAAATATTTGCCTTTTTCAAATCCTCAGTAACTTCTTCTCCATTCTAATTTATAATTGTCTTCACCAGAAGATGGCGGCAATGAATCTAGTCGCCGAAATATCGTGTGACAACGCACTCTTGACTCGGCTAGTCACCCGAGAGCAGTTTATACATTCTCAACGCCGAGAAAGACTTCGTTCTTATATATAATTGTCTCAATATCCTCCCTTCCTCTCAGTTTTCTAATATAGCCATGGAAATTTCTAGATGCACACTCAGTGGTCTCCCCGCAGCGGTTATACTCTTCATAAACCTATCGTTAACCACCTTCTTTGCTATTATTAATTACTTATTTAGTTGTTTCAGAAATTCCCTACTACCCTGCTATCTCTTAACTCTGTTATGTTATCTTCTTACCTACCTCTTTAGCCACCTCACCTCTTTATTATAGTATGCAGGTTCTGTACTTCTCTTTATTTTCTGTTTTGGAATAAACAGAAAATAAAGACAACCTTTGTAGCATTAAGGTTGAACCAATAGATGTTCATCAAACACATGAAACGGAAATACTGGCTGCAATATAGTACACATTGATTTGGAATGAAGAATCTTTGCTAAGCATTTTGTTGGCCAAAGCGTGACTATAGTGGACTCAATTTACGACAAGCATACTTAAACGTTGTATATACTCGTCGCGAATGTAATAAGTTATGACTAGAAAATATAACATTGAAATATCGATTACTCAGTAACTGACGCAACGGCTGAGATGCATCGATGCGTTGCACCCCCGCAAGTTCTATGCAAGTCCTTGCAGATGCTTGGTTTGTCTGTCGGGTAAAATCATCCCATTATCTAAGGGCGCTTCTTAACCCGGGCAGCAACATCGGGAGACGGTAATTTCTTTTTAGCTATAATACCTACCATGGGCACCACGGAAAGACGTCAGTAGGCCTACTTCTGTACCTGTCTACCAGCAAATTTTTCTGTCGAATTTTTTTATTTTTTTTTTTTTTTTAATATTTAATCTCCAATGCTGGATGGGAGGGGTGGGAATTTCAGTTTGTTTCCCCCGCTCGAAAAATTCGTAGATACTTTGCTGGATATGATACCATATACGAGGATGAGTCAAAAATTATTCGGACTTTTCGTAAAACAATCTATTTACATAAAAAATACAGTTTGACTTAGTCATTATTTCTCAGTATAGTCTCCTTCCTAAGTAATGCACTTGGTCCAGCGGTCCACATGCTTGTGTATTCCTGTCAAAAAGAGGGTTTTCAGTTGGTTGCAAAGCCACAGATGCACCGCTTCTTGCATCTCTTATTCTGAGAAAAATCTGAGACCTCGCAAACTGTCTTTCAGTGGCCGAAACAGATGAAGGTCCGACAGAACAAGATCTGGACTGTAAGGTGGATGTTCCAACACCTCCATACCCAATTTTTTGATGGTTTCAAGGGTGAGTCGAGCCGTGTGAACGCGAGCGTTATCGAGCAACAGGAACAATTTCTTTGACAAAAGACCTCGTCGTTTGCTGCGAATTGTTGTTTTAAGTTTGTTAGACAATAATGGAAAGTAATACTCTCTGATGACTGTCCCAAAACACGGTTAGCATAGCCTTTCCTGCCGATGGTGCAGTCTTGACTTTTTTCTTCACCGGCGTTAAGCGTGTTTCCTCTCCATACTCTGTCGTTTTGATTCTGGATCATAGTGATGAGACCACGTTTCATAACAGCTTAATATTCATTCCAAAAGTGAGTCACCTTCTTTGTTGTAACCGCCGAGTAAGCGTTGATAGACCTCAATAAGATTGAGTTTGTGTTTTTCAGTGAGCTGTCTTGGCACCCACTTGGCACTTTACGGAAGCCGAGTTTATCATGGATAATGTTATAGGCAGAACCACGACTAATGTTTAAAGTAGACGGTACGTAAACGATAGTAACTCGCATATTTGTGAAAACCATCAATCGAGCTTGCTGAATTTTGTTGTGCGTGGCGGACGTTGACTGGCGCCATGCGTCACAATTGTCCGCCCACTTTTAAACTTCTCGATCCAATCGAAAACACTTGTCCATGACAATATACTGTCCCCGTACAGTGCTAAAAGTCTACGATGAATTTCAGCCCTCTTTACTCCTTCTGACCAAAGAAATCGCATCACTAACCTTTGTTCCTCCTTTCTGCAAACTGTTAACGGAGCGGACATGTTTACGCTGTCACTGCCGCCTCAATATTGTTGCGATCAAGGTCGCCACAGTAGTATCAACTGTAAACACGCATTTACGGAAAGCAGTACCTCTACTGAAAAGTGTTTCATTACGAAAGACCGGACAATTTTTTACTTTCCCTCGTAGAATAATATCGGCAGTTCATCCCCTGAACAGTTACAACTCAATATGAATATGAAACAAGTATTCACTTCTATATCTGTGGCAATATAGTCGATGAAGCCAACCATAAACTTCATCTGTTCCATAACGACTTCGAGTTCAAGTGTTATGATCATGTTATTTCCAATTTTTGTTACAGTAACACTGCCAAATTGTGGCCAGAATTACGAGGTAGAGTATTCAATGTTAATTGGAAGAATTTGTAGCCGGGCAACAGGACAGGTAAATGTCACTGTTTCGAGTAAAGGAGAAAATCCCATGAGACGCCGTGCTCATACTTTGTAGACGATGGTGAAATTCTGTCACTGATTTCATGTTGGCACCTACGTAGGGGATTAATGTTAACATTTTTTTTTCACATCTCTTACGAGTGCAAGAAATTTCTGCAACTGACAGAACATCTGCGTCGGAAAGGACCGCTGATGAAACAGTCTTAACAAGCTTGTTATCATCCTCATTAAGCTCTTAAAATATTACCGTCTTATTCTTCCATCCCTGTGGCTTCATGTGCAGCTGATACTTCAATATTCATGTCCGTGTCTTGGAGAAAATGTATGATTGCCTTGGACACTTTGTAGATTTTGAGATTGTAGAAGAGTAGTGACACTCATTGGAAATATGACTCAGAGCTCTTCTAGGCACCTGTAAATGCGCTGCATCTGGTACTGTGAACAGGAGAAAATGATATGATTGAATTCGGAAATCTTTCGATTGAATGTGCAGGGTTTTTTTTTTTTTTTTTTTTTTTGTTATATGAAGGCAGCATAGATATTTCGGATAGCAACCTTGGCCAAGTTGGAACCTAATTATAATTGGTAAGTGTCTTCTTGCTATGTGATGTTCAGTAAACCATGACCTCCTAGGCATATGTCATTTGCTGTTGTTAGGGCTTTACAGCGCGTCACCTCCTAAGTATAGTTGGCTGTATTGCTGCGTAATTTTGTCCTGTATTTAGCTGCGTCTGACATCAGTCTTCGTTCCACTTAAGGTATTCTTTTCTTCTAACCAATGGGATAAGTAAATTCGCGTGGTCGTACTGACCTGGTGATAAGGTTTCTTATCGGCTGCGCAATCCGCCCTTATAGTAGCCGCCTAGCCTAACCCGGTAATTCTACCGTGTATAGGATAACTAGAGTTAAAAGTGCAAATATAAATATGGAAGCCTTGTGGTGTACTTCACATTACACAGCAAGCTGTGGCAGAGGTGATGGTCGGGTTAATGGCCTACGAAAATCTCTGCCGAGAGAGGTACTCGAACGGGGAAACTATCGATCTCCACTAAAGGGGTTCACCATGGTAACCGGATACCTGTAATATGTCCGCAGATGCTCCGTTTCGCCAGATGACCGACGATCTCATCATAATATATTATTCCCGTATAGCCTTTACTCCAGAGGACGTAAACTTGTATGCCGTCTGAGGAGTCTTCTGACATCAGTCTGATAGTATCATTGAAGTACTGGTACATCTTGTTATACCACACAGTGCTGTAGTTGCTCATAGCATCAGTAAGCGCTAAGATATTTGGATCCATGCATCGATGGGTACCAATTGTTTTTCATCTGAAAACTCAAAAATTTGCAGATGACACAAATATAGGAATTAAAAATACTCTAGATTTATATACGGAATATATTTCAAATTATGTTTTTGAACTTATTAATAAGTGGTTTACAGATTTACTCCAGATTTATCTACGGAATATATTTCAAATTATGTCTTTGAACTTATTAATAAGTGGTTTACAGCTAATGGCTTGTCTTTAAACTTTGATAAAACTCAGTATATGCAATTCAGTACATCACACAGATTAACACCAGATATAGGCATAAATTTGCAGGCCACTCCATTCAAAAGGTAGAGAGTGTGAAATTTCTAGGTTTGTATATTGATCATAATTTCAATTGGAAGGTACATGTTTCTGACTTACTAAAGCGATTGGGTGCAGGCACATTTGCAATTCGTACAATTTCTGCTATAGGTGATCTCCGTATGAGGTAGCTAGTTTATTTTGCTTATTTTCACTCCTTATTGTCATATGGAATAATATTCTGGGGCAATTCTACCCTTAGAGATAAAATGTTCAGAGCCCAAAAGCGAGTAATAAGAATTATGTGTGGGGTTAGCAATAGAACTTCATGTGGAGTAGTTAGGGAGTTTAACATTGGTGGCTGAGTATTACTGTCCTTTGTAGTCACAAATTATACTTTGTTTGAAACAAATAGTAAAATACCTTGTGGAATTCCAGTCTGATGAAGAATTTTCTCTTATTTTAGAATAAAAAATGGAAACTTTTAGCATTCGACTTTCCGTGTATGATTTAAACCATTTACCTGCGGTTCCATAAATATCATAGTATTACATTTTTTGAAATTAATTCTTGATTTACAAGGTCAACTGCTTTTGAAATATCACAAAATATTCCTACAGGGCTTATTTTATTATCGAGTTCCTCAAACGTGTTATTTAAATATGAATATATAGCCATTTCTGTGGATGATCCTTTTTGAAACCAAAATTAGTGAGGATATTATATTGTGTAACATATTTTATAACTCTACGATACATGATTTTTTTTTAAATCTTTGAGAATCCCGAAAGTAATGAAATGGGACGATAGTTATCTACACATGTTGCTTCTCCTTTTTTAAACAACGGTTTTACAACCGCATCTTTTATTCTATTTGGAAACACACCTTGTATTAAGGATTGATTACAAATGTGGGCAAGTACATGATTGAAACAATGTGAACATCTTTTCAGGTAATTTACTTGAAATATTGTCATAGCTGGAAGAATGTTTAGGTTTAAATTGCTTCATGAGTTTAATTATTTGGGAGACTGTTACTGGTGGCAATTGCATCTCCACAAATCTATTTGGGAAAGCAGTATGATGTATTCTTATGGCCTGCTTTTCTATGACTATTTTCTCTACAACTGAAGTAAAATGTTTGTTAAAAATTTCACAAACTTCCCCTACTTCACTATGCACAGATTGATTTAGTTCTATTTTACTGCCTTTAGAGTGATTTACAGATTTTCCTGTTTCAGTTTTTATTAAATTCCATATAGTTTTCATCTTATTGCCCGAATTCTCTATTTTCTCTGATATATACCTGTTCTTGGTCTTTCTTATTACATTTCTTATTATTTTAGAATAATGTTTATAATGAGCTTTCAGTGTATAGTTATCTGATTCTCTTACTTTTAAGTAAAGGTTCCTTTTTGTTTTACTACATCCACTAATAAGATTTGTTATCCATCCCTTACCCAGTTCATTGTTTGGAGTGTTGAATACTTTCATTATTTAGAAACTTCCTCCAAAAAGAGTTAGAAATATACTAAGAAAGGTATCAAATTTTGTATTAACAACCTGTGCAGGGTACTCTTCTGACCAGTGTTCATTATTCAAGAAATCTATGAAATGTTTTATATTGTTTTCATTAATATTTCTTCTATATACCCAGCTTTTCTTTATATGTTTAACAGTGTTTCTGGACTTGATACATAACAGCTGTGCGTCATGATTTGAGATACCATTTATTATCGGAAATACGTTGTAATTACGATATTGAGACATATTCATAAAAAAAATTAATTGCAGTTCTGCTATTATTTTGTATTCTTGTAGGGAAATTTACAAGTGTCGTTAAGTTAAAAGACAACATCAAGTGTTCCATATCTAACCTCTCATTGCTGTGGTTAAGAAAGTCAACATTAAAATCTCCACATAAAACTATTTGAATGTTATTTGTGAAACATAGTAACAAAGACTCTAACTGAGATAAAAACAGTCTAAAATTTTGTGAGGGGGGGCCTTGTAAATTGCTATTACTATGAGCTCTTCCTTACCATATTCCACTTTTGTAACACAACATGCAAAGTGTTGTTCTATACAATATTTACTTACTGCTGCATTGAATATTATTTTTAACAACAATGGCAACTCCCCCTTTCTCCATTTTTCATCTACAGAAATGAAAGCTTAGTTTATAATTTGGGATGGACAGCTGAGATATTCCTGTGTCAGGCAAATGATGTTCAGATATGCAGAAAACATCTACATTGAAATTTCTGGAATTTTGAATCTCATCTAGGCAAGGTAATGTCATCAGTTTTACTAAATATTCCTCTTATATTTTGATGGAGAATAGTGGTCTGAACACTTTGATTCAATGACTTTGAATTGTTTACTTTATTAGTACATACTGGTGATTTCTAGGAGGTTTGATCAGCAGAGATGTTAATTTGTTTTAGACTTGTTAATACATCTCCTTTATTTACCCTAAAAAAGGCCGCGACTTATCACCACTTATAATTGGAATACCTCTTTCACTCACCTGGAATCCCCTGATCTCATCAGCAATAAGAAGCGAAAGCTTCCTTTTACCTCTAAAATTCAGATGGAGTCCATGGCGAGTATAACTGTCCCTATCAACGCAGGCCTAGTGTTGCAAATTTGAAAAAAAGTTTTTTTCAGATTAATAAAAAAGACATGAAAAAAAACCTAGCCCCTTGTTTTTTTTTCTTCAGAAAACACTATATTTGATAAATTATAGTTTTATTTATGGAACTTACATTTTACATGTGTGTTTTAAATCTTACTAAATCATATAATGTCTTACATAATGATTCATAAATGTATCTATATAGATAATATAATTTTTTATTCATCTTCTATGTAGGTACCACATTCACTAGTATCAGTACTACCAATACTAGTTTGGTCGGAGTCGGAATTTTCAGTTTCTTCTTCTGTCTCCTCTAGATCCATAACTTCACAAATAGTTTAGTTTTCTTTTACTGGTTGTATTGTATGCAAAAGCTTTTGAGATTGCAATTTTAAATTGTGAGCAAAGTACACACTGTGCATAAAGACTGTGCCGATAGTTCTGTTTAAATCTATTATCATACAAAATAGGAGCTTTATTTGTTTTCAGTCGTTGGTTTACGCCAACGGTCGCAAGGAAATGATTCATAATTACTGAAAATGACTCAGAATCAGTATACGCTGCGAGTTTAACAAGTATACGAATATAAGGAAAGCACAATAAGTAATAAAAAATAGCCAAAAAAACCGTAGATAAATTTAAAATTCCTAATTTTTTGAAAAGATTCGTAGGTCTACAGATAAGTTTGTAGGGCCTGGCAGCACTAGTTCAAATAGCGAGTATCAATCCAAAGAACGGGGAACGGGGATTCCTTCTCACGCACTCTAGCCTTTTCGGGAAGTCCCCGTTCGTAAAAGAAAACTTCAGTCAATGTTGCCAATATTTTTGTATTTTTTTTTCTACTGAACCAGAAAAATAAAGCAAATTTAAAAATTAAGATAAGTACTTAATATAAACTTTAAAACAGCCATATTAAACGATAAATGACTTAAAAATTTGAAATTTAGTAGTTACGAAAAAAAGTCCCAGAAAAAAAAAGTTTTTTTTCTGTTTTTTCTCATGATTTTTTTTTCAATTAAGAAAAAAGCTTTTTTTTTTTTTTTTTTTTTTTTTTTACAACACTACGCAGGCCACATCTATCATACCAACGCGTGAATTTGCTTGCTGCCAGAGAACCCTTTCCAAGGATGAGTTTGTACGCCTAATGTTATGCCACATCCAGGGTTTATCATTATACTTAACCCACAAATCCCACATTCGTCTGATGTGTGTTCCTGTGAGTAATGTCAAATGCCTTTGATAAGTCACAAAAACTTCCCACAGGAATTAATTAATCATTTATGCCTTCTAAAATATTCTCAGTGAATGCAAATATAGCTTGTTGTGTTGAATGACACTTTTGAAAACCAAATTGTGATTTTGTTAGAATATTATTATTTTCAAGGTGTTCATAAACTTTATTGTACAATGCTTTCTCGAAAAATTTGGATAAGGCTGTTAGTAATGGAAAAGGACAGTAACTCGATATTTATTTTTTTATTTATCAATCTTGTTTCATGGATCCCTGCTGAGGAAGCACCTCTGGGATGTGAAACATGTCATGGTTAATATACATACATACAATATGAGTCATAATCATAGTAAAAAACAATTATATGTTACAAAGAAAAATAAAGACAATAAAATAAACATAAATTTTTACAACTGTGAGTTGCAAAAGTCATATTGAATACAATTAATTGTTTTGTTCAAATTCTTGAATGGAGTAGAAGGAGTTGCCAATAAGATAATCTCTCAGTTTTTCTTTAAATATATCTTTATTTTCTGAAAAAAATTTTATAACCTTGGGAAGTTTATTAAACAGATGTATGCCAGAATAATTAATTCCTCTTTGTACTAATGACAGAGGTGTTTGTGATTTGTGCAAGTTATTTCTGCTTCTTGTATTGAGATTGTGTACCTGACTTATCTCCCTTATTATAGAGTGGTTTAACTACAGCATACTTAAGCTTTTCTGGAAAAGTTCCCTCAACTAAATATATATTAAACAGATAACTTAGTATATTACTTAATTCAGTGGAGCACAGTTTAATTAATCGTCTGGAAATCATATCATAACTACTTGAGTATTTGCTCTTAACGGACCTGATAATTTTTTCTTTTTATTTCTTCTAGAGTAGCTAAATTTACAGACATAGTGTTAAATTTTTCTTGGAAGCCTGTTTTGACAAAATCCATACTGTGTGATCAATAAATTATTCTTGCTCTTTCAATTTGATCCGTCCGCTGCTTCGATCTTGAAGAGATGTTTCATAAAAGTATGCTATCCAATTTCAGGTCGGTGATGGTAGTGCAGAAAAAAAAGAGAGCTTCCTTGTATAATAAATAGGCTTTTAAAAATTCCTATATATATATATATATATATATATATATATATATATATATATATATATATATATATATATATATATACTGGCGTAAAATTAACTTTTGTAATTTACGATTGTTCGAATTTGAACCTCTTGTTTTAAATAATCTTGCACTTAGCGTCACAATAAAATAACATATAATTATTTAATCATACATCTAGATTCCATATCATCTTCCTTTGTAAAAAAACTTGTTAAACAGATCATTGCTTTTGTAGCAAATGTAGTCTTACCCAATGGTTCTTGGATTCCAAAGTTTTGTAAAACTCTTTTATGATGTGGAAAATTAATCTAACGAGTAATGATATTTCATCATTATAATGTAGAAACTGATAAAATAAGGCCATTAATGTCCTGTAATCGCTCAGTGTAAGAGCATAAGAGCCTCCAAAGTAGCAGCTATATTATGTACGATTCTTTCCTACAATTAAAATCGTTGTGTATGAAGGTATATCTTAGATGCAGGAGGGCTTCACTAAATATGTCGTTGCTTAATATTATCTCTGCGAAATGCCGTACATATGTTTTTCCCTTGTGGATGTAAACAAAAGTGTTCAATGAGTATTTTATATATGACAGTTTAATTACAGATTTATGAAGTCTACATTTTTGATTCATCATTCGTGCATTCAAACACATTAATTTTTCCGGTGACTGTGGAAACAAATTTTCAACTCTCAAATTAACTCCGGATTCAAATACGTTATTTTAGTTTAACTTTAGAATCATGACATATGAAGACCTAGTTTTGATAATATTTTACTCATCTGACAAGTGCATCATTTCCTGTTTTCTCGCCGAATTCATTTGAATTATTAAAATGATTGCTGTTCGACTGAAAAGTTTTAGAAGCTGTCAGAAATTTGCCAATTTTACGCCCGTACATGTTTTGTTTTCAAGATCTGTAGGGTGTGCAACAGTGGTTGAAAATCAGAATGAATCTACTGATGGGATCATGTGCAGCAAAAGCTATGAACAGATGTTACAAAAGAGGAGAAGTGAAGCCAATAGAAGTGTTGTTGTCCAAGTGCAATCGGAGAAATCTGCTGTAGATCTTCATCAATATTGCTCTCAGTATGGTTCTATTAATAAAATGCAACACTACTGCTTATCTGATCAATCTCATTTTATTTTGCTGGAATTTAATATGACAGAATCCATGTATAATCTTTTGGAACAATGCTGCCATGTTAATGAAAGTAATGTTATTCCCTCAAGATCCCCATTTTCTATGGTTTAGGTCAAATAAAATTAAACACAAGCAAAAAAGCAAAATTGAAAGTAATATTTTGCCACTTAATGAAACTTATGGAACGGAGGTACCAACGGAAAAAGAAATCCAGAAATCTTTGCAAGGAGTTGACTCGCTTTCTGATCAAATGCTTACTTTGTATAAACTAACCCATCTTAATGATTTAGGTGAGAGATTACGATTCTTGACAGCCCATCAAATAGAACTTGCGTTGAAGGGTCCATTTCCATTTGTAAAAGCTCTTCCTTTTGGATCTTCAGTAAATGGCTTTGGAAGAATGGGCTGTGATTTAGATCTTGTGTTACAGCTTGATGATAGTGACCTGAATCAAAAGTGGGAAGACTGCCGACTAGTATTTCAAGCTAAAGCATCAGCTCCTGATGGTAGGATGTCATCACAGCGTCTCATGGAAACAGTTGGTGATATGTGTCAGCTTTTATTGCCTGGCATCACAGGAGTAAAGCGTATCTTGCAGGCACGTGTTCCTATTATCAAGTTTCAGCAAGATTTAACTGGGGTGGAATGTGATTTATCAGTGACAAATCTGTTCGGTGTTAAAATGAGTGAATTGTTATATATGATGGGTAATTTTGATACAAGAGTGAAACCACTAGTGTTTGCAGTGCGAGCTTGGGCTCAGAGTGCTGGTTTGACGAACTCTGTACCTGGTAGGTGGATTACAAACTTCTCTCTGGTTCTGCTTGTTTTGTATTTTCTGCAGCAGAGATCACCACCTATCTTGCCTCCATTGAATAAATTCATTGCACTTTCTGTCAGCAAAAAAGGGAATGTAGCAGAAGACACTTTACATGAATTGTTACCTGCTTCCACAAGTGAGCGTAACACTGAAACATTGGAAGTGTTGTTAGTGGAATTTTTCACTTTTTATACAACTTTTGATTTTAGTATCTTTGCAATCAATCTTTTAAATTCAACACAACAAGTTAAGCCAGAACATGCACCTCTCTACATAGTAAATCCTCTTGAACCTGCATTAAATGTGAGTAAAAATGTTAGTCACGAAGAATTAGAGAAGATGCGTGCTGAATTTAAGAATGCTGCTTGGATAATGGAATCAACAGAATCGATAGACCCAAAAAATAAGGAACCATGGGGCTTGCTTGCATTATATAAGGAAAGTGGTTCAAAACTAAAAGAGGAAAGATATTTTTCATTTCAGTCCAACAGACGAAGAAGAATATCAATAGACAAATTATTTTTAGAGGAGAATAGGTAGTAAATTGTGTTAACTCATAAGAAAATGTATCTTTTATAAATTACTAATATTTTGTTGTAATTTACAACTTGTGCCAAAAATAAAAAAAAATGCAATTGATACTGTTCAGGAGAAATTTCTTTTTGTGGAGAGTTGTTGAAGCTGAATATAAATATTGTTTTTTTTCCTATTAAACTGCCACTGCAACATTATATATTTATAAATTAGCTGCTCTAATTGTTAAGCTCTGAGATTTGGGCTACAATACAATAGATTGAATAGATGTAAATATTCTGTGTAATTTCATGATGACTTCTTTACAAAATATCAATTGGAATCTAGAAATGGGAGATAATGAACAGTATTATCAGTCAGTTAGAATTTACATAGAAAGAAAGCGAAGCACATATAGTTGATTCAAGCCTGGAATTGAACAGGCACTTAAGATGAGTAGATTAAATATTAATTTTAGCATCAGCATTTATATATGCACTCACATACCAAAGCAGGTATCATAGAAAGTCATGTCACTACAAGGAGTGAAATACACTAGAAAATTACATTTATAATGTGAGCTTCACTCTCTGCAGGCACACATGAGTTTCTATGATATCAGTCAGAAGAAAAACCTTTTAAACAATTTAAAAACATGTAAGGATAATAGAAGTATACCAATCAATGCTGCAATGGCCAATAGAGCTATAGTGTACATTCAATGTTAGTTTGTACATAGATTTCAGGAGTGTTCAGCTGTTGCAATTTATGCCAGAATTCTCTTTTTGATTTACTACTTCATCTGATGAAGGTAGGTGATGAATCATAGTGTAGATCAGTATCATCCATAAAATCTATGTAGAAGGAGTAGGCCTATGCAAGAAAACCTCAGTTCTTGCAATTTAAGTTGGTTTGTAAATTTTTTTGGTTATCGCGGTAGAAATTGTGGACCGTCCCATTTATGATTGTGGAAACCTGCATGAAAACAATAATCAGAATGCAAGAACATCAGTCCTAAGGCCAGTATAAAAGTGCTCTAATCCACATGGCCAAACTGGTGGGATTGGAAGCCTGTATCTACATGTTTTTGTGTGTGATGAAGAATACTGGAAAATGTAATTTAGTAGATTCTACAATTGTTGAAAATAATGACACTGTCACCATTATCCAGATGCCTACTGCTGATTAGCATAAGTCAAGAACCAACAAAAGAATGAATGCATGAGGAGATATAGTTTCAAAACTAGAATTTTTATTGCGTGTTAAATATTTAATGTGAGGCGTAGGAATGTTTTTCCAGAAGTAAGGGTGAACTGACAAAAGCTAAATCTAAAGTACCATTAATCTGAAGGGCTCAGTGAAAAGATAATGGGAATAACATCAGTTTATCTTACAAATGCAGAGATTTGCATCAGTTATACCCTACTATCTGATGTCTCAGTTGAACAGCATGTAGATTTTTCGGGTATATTCTAAGTTGATGATGCCACTAGAACTGAGATAAAAATGATGTCTATTTCTACATAGTTCCAAATTCAGAGATGAAATGGTAAGACAGATGTTGTTAAAATTTGAATTAGCTAGTGAGAGCACTTCCATCTAAGGAAAAAAAAAAAAAAAAAAGATATCACTGAAAAAGTTACACTACTTGGCAAGTTAGAGCAAGATAGAGGTTGGACAATATGATCTCTGGATCAGTAATAGTCATAATCATCTGTATCCATCTCAAGTTTGCCAGGTGCAGCTTAAGATCTCTCACCTTCTTTATCTGTCCAGGTAGATCTTCTTAAACTCTAGACCTGGTACTCCTGTCTTTTATAGCTTTAGTTTTACCAGATTGAACCATCTTCTCCTGTGCCTGTCTCTGGGTTTTTTTACACTTCAGTTCTTTTTACAGCCATACCCTTGCTACCCTCTTGGGCCATCCATTTGACATGTCCCAGTCATTGCACTCCTGCTTTGGCAGTTTTTTCACATAGGGTTTCATTGACTGGGCTCTCTTTATTGATCACTTCATTCCTGATTTTGTTCTTGTTTTCTGAATCATTATTCTCGGGAACTTCATTTCTGCCACTTGGAGTCTGCTGGTACATACCTCCAGACTGCATGCTGTGATGGGTAAAAAAGTACATATTATGTGATGAACGTTTGGATCTAATTGGAATATGTATGTTCCACCGAAGCTGCATAACGTGATAATAGAATAAGTAATAGTAATCATACAATAAAAGCAACGATAGAGGGGCAGAAATACCATGAGGTAATATTTATATAGAAAGGTAAAATGTAACCACCACTCAACAAAGTTGAAGGAATGATGGTAACAGCAACAATAAACTCTCCACAGTAAAATAATAAAATATTTTGTGCTATGCCCTTCTTCGAGAAAATAGAAGCACGTGATCGACCTCATGCGGACACTCATGGACAACACATCCACTTGAATAATCAGAATTTAGGTTACAATAAATGAACACAGCATTTTTAAGATTTTTCAGCAATGAGCTTGGTTGTCATGTGGAATTATAAATATCCTTTTTGTCTCAGTCCAGTATTGTGTTCTCACATATTATCAACATTTCATGGCATTGCAGAATAAATTTTAATGTATCAAGAATTGATTGATAGTGTTATGTGAATGGGACATCATTTTTTGTGTGTGTAAATTCGGCATTTCTCTCTGTTAGGCACAACATTTGACTTGGAAATGAAGAATGGAAGACATTTCAAAATGTGTGGAGCTTTGCTGTTGTAATGAATCATATGATTAGCATACAAAAGAGAAGTATCTAGATTTGTATCCAGTTAATCAACGCAGTGTTATTTCTGAAGTAATTGTGTTCAGAATAGCAATGCATGTTATAATACAACAATGGTGGGTACATAATCTCATTTGTACACTTTTTAAGTTATATATAATCTGATTCATACAGCTTTTGTTGTCACCAATTTCTTAATATCCACAAATGTTTATTTGTCATCTTTTGCTCCAAGTTCTGTTTACTCATAACTGGTTCCAATCTTTGGATACACTTTGATCATAATCTGCTTCTCTGTCCTATAATTTTTGGCTGATAAAGAGAGTCATGAAAGTGTACAAGGTGTATATTGGTAAGCATTAGGGGTAATGCATGGAAGGGAAAAGATGACCATGACCACAAGCTGGCACTTGATTTCAGTCATAAGGATGTGGGAAAATTTTCTTTCATATGTAAGGGGGTCAGCAATTGGAATAGATTACCAAGAGAAATTAATGAAAATCGTGAAAGAATTTAAAGTTGAAATTTGTAGAGGGAAAAAGTAGGTGGGTAGAGGAAACAGGAAAAAATGGGTGTGTACGGAAATTGCTACCAGAGCATGCGCTGCATCACAATTAAATTAGAAAAATTAATATGCCTGATTTATAATAGTTTTCTTCCAACATTTTGAATTTCTGCTTCTTTAACACTGCCTGTTCCCGGATTTATTTTATTTTTAACATGCACACATAAGACTTCCTTTGAATAGCTACCCGAGTGCCTATTCTCCCCTCCCTCCCATTTTATTTTTTTACTAGTTCAACATTTTGTGTCGTAAGTTGTAATAGGTTTCTGTTCGGCATTATACTTTTATTGAAATTATTATTATTATTCAGGCAAATCTTTGTGAACCAAAGGTGGGAAAGTAATTTTTATATTTCAGTACTCCCTTGAGTTAGTCAATGTCTACCTGATATCTTTGTGATATGACCCTATATTACTAACAAGTGCTCCACAAATACTGCACACATGCATTCATTATTAAGTTATTTGATATTTTGAGATGAAATGGCATCTGTACATCATCTAGGTATTCCATGGTTGTAGTATTAATTTGCAATCCCCATTTATTATGCTTGCACTAAATTCCATCTTGTGTGAGGCTGCTAAATAATATCCTCCACTCTTTGGCTCTTTCTTCTACTATTTTGTAATGTGTCTTGAATGTATATTTTGAATAAAATTGAGGAAAGGCAGCAGTATCAGTTCAGACCCTTGTTGACTGAAAGGATTATGAGACTTTCTTTCCAATCATTGACAACCCTTTCATAGTCTTATAAATACATTGAACAGCTCTTTTGAAAACTCCATTGATTGGTCCGTTTTAAAAAAATTTGAAAACGTTAATGTAATGGCACATTATCATATACTTCTCCAACTAAGTGAAAGATAAATTAGTCTCTAAACTTCTTTCCTTCCTTGTATCTGATTTCAAAGAAAAGATATTATCTATGCTGGTTTGTCCTGCTCTAAACCTGTTTTTGTTGGCAACATCTGCTCCATTAACCATCTTGTTTTCAGTATTCAATTGCACAAAGTTCTGTATGAGCTTGCCTTGTAATTATTGTATTTTTTTGTAAATGCAATTATTATTAATTAACTTTAAAAGCTTGTGGTAAAGCTTCTTCTGATGACAACTTGTTGAATATTTTTCAACAACTTTCTAAGGAAGTTTTGTCCATGTTTAATCAACTAGTTTGGTGATGTCCTGTCTGGATCCTGGAGATTTTCCAGTCTTTATTTGTTTCATCTTCTTCAGAAAAATCAGTACTAATTTCTTTATTCCTTATTTTATAAAATGATTGTTTATATTAATTTCTATACCCATTCAGTAAATTCTTGATATTCACCAATTTGCCTACTGATATAAAGCGGAACTTTGCATTATTTCCATTCTTTACAATGCCTTACCATCAATAGTACATCCCACATATCCATTCAGTTTCTTACGAGTTACACTTCACATTTGTTGTTTAACTTCAAAACTACACTTTACATATCCTCGTTCACTCTCACATATTTTATCCTGTCTTTTGTGTCGTGAAATGTCAACCATTTTTTAAAACATTGTAACTATAATCTAGCTTCTCATTCATTACCATCCCATTATAAATAATCTTATTTGTGTAAAATAAAGGAAATTGTTGATTTATTGTAATTATTTAATTAATACGTGGTGTTTTGGTTTGTATACTATGCGGAAACTGTTTTGAATGAGTGTGTCACACTTCAATAAGTGTGTTATTTTGATTCCAGTTTATAGAATTTTAACTAAAGGACATTGTTATATTATGTTATGCCAAAAAGTTTTAATGGTTTTTAATACCTAACAATTGTTTGATGTTCTGGAAGCTGGTTGGTGGCACATTTGCCCATGCTTAGAATTTTCTGTGTGGCTTATACAATATTGTTGTAACAGTGGTCTTCAGAGTCACTTGGAATAGTGCTAGCAGGAATCTACAAATTTTTGTTTTAATGTAATGTGCCTTGGAAACTAGTCTGATGACTTTTTTTTTTTTACTCTATACCTTGTTTCCACTACTCTGATTTGTTTTCATTTAGCTGTGGTGTTCCTAAAGATTCTGTTGCAGCACTTTGTATTTTTGATTTCTTTATATATTGCCCTGCCTCATCTACCTTCACTTTCTTCAATTTGTTTGCTAACCTGAATTTATATAACTAGCAGAAAAAATTACGGCAGATAAACGTACTGAGTTTATGAAATATCTAAAAAGGATTTTGTGGGAAAAAAGGCTGAATTATGACACTCCGAAATTTGGCTAAAAATCAATTCATTTTGAAAATCGTGAAATACTTAATGCGTTTAATTGCATACAACACAAAACTATTAGAGATAGAGAGTTGAAATTACTTTTTTTCTGAAGCTATGTAAATGGACTTTAACATAATACTCAAGAATTAAGAACAAACAAAAAAATAAGGCAGAAAAATTAATTAATTGGAAAAATTGTGATTATTTTTAATTTTAAGAATTTTTTTTATCACACAAAAAGAAGTTGGACCAGTTTTTTAACTGTGGCAATTTATATCCTTCATACGGTAGGACTACTCATAAATTTATTTCTAGTCCATGTTGAATTTGGTTCATACAGCAGCTTGTTAAAATATCCCAAATTCCACATTTTCAAGGGGTCTGAAAATCTGGCCAAATAATGTCTTAACAGAATGTGATTGAGTCATTGAGCCAGATTGGTGAATTTTTGCTTTGTACAGCTAATGCAATTTTTTAAAGAGTAATCTGTTGTGTAAAAGCTTTATAGCATAAAAGTTATACATTTCAATTATTTATAATCTATAACATTTTAATATTATGAAATCATTTAACATTATTTATTCTAAACAATAAATCACACACTGGTTTTGTTCTTTGAATTTGCAGAGAGATGAAATTCAGAGTTGCCACCTGCAAAATTAACAAATCTCGTTGTTTACTTGCGTTTTACATAAAAGAAAAGTTTTTCTGTTGTTTCGGATGACATTAAACAAGATTCAGCATGTTTTTTGTGCTCTTGAACTAATAAAAATGAAATATCAAGTATCTCACCATCGAAAATTTTCAGAGAAGTGATTTACATTTCAGATGGTCCTGCAATCTGCTTCAAAAACAAATACCAATTTGATGAGGTTTCTCAAGGTTATAAAAATATTTTAACAAAATGGATCTACACAGTATCTGGACATGGGAAGAATGGATCTGGTGGTGGGGGTGGATTATTCAAACATTATGCCACAAAATTCAACCTTCAAATAGAACTTGCAATAACTATTAGAAATGCAGTTTCATTTTTTGGTACATTCAGCACTGTATTAAAAACTACCACACTATTACTACTTAAAACACAAAATGTTCAAGCTTTTCTAGCCTGTAAACAAAGGAATGGGCCAATATGAAACCTGTAGTTGGTATATGATCACAGCATTATTCACTGGTTCAGAGAAATGAAGCTTATATGACAAGAACAGTTGAGCACAAAGTTCAGAAAATACAAATAGTAATGCAGACCTGTTGCTGTTAGTGATTTCTGTAGCTGAATTTGTAGGATGCATAAATGATTTTTGATGGATTGTTTGGATTAAAACTATTTCTCGAGCAGTTGATGATATCACAGCATCATTTATACACCATCATGGTCCAGAAAAAAAGATTTCAATGACCAGAAGAATTTGGGGAAAAATATGAATGTACGGTGCCCATAAAAATGTTTTGTTATAGGTGAAATATTCCACTCTACGTGGACTATCTGTACGATGCCAAGCCTTTGAAGAAAATGAATTAAAACAAGTTGAACAACCCTTCCACAATTAAGTCAATGTGGCTATTCAAAACCAATAGTTCTTTTAAAAATAATTTAAATGTATGTCGAATCCAAAGCAGGCACATTGGAAGTCCAATCGCAATGGGATGGGATGCCCAATCAGCATGGATGGCTCATGGGCTGCAGGTTACCCTTGGACAGTAGGCGACAGAGGAAAGAACACTGCTCACACTATGATGCAATTTATTGTAGCCTCAGTCTTGCAGTATACGGTACACAATAACAAGTAATAGAGCAAATGTTATGCCCGAATGGTCAGCCATGAAGAGAGCTCCATCTGCTATGCGCTGCGGTTAAGTAGACCCCTCGTAGGTCATTCTGCAGTCACTGGCGTGCTGCTCGCTGCATCCACCGTGCCCTCTGATTGCTGGCCCGCGCGCTCTGAATGTGCCGCTTGCTGATTGATCCCAACATATATAATAAATAACCTTACACAATAAATCTTTTACATGACAGATTATTTTTCCATTTTTTTTTTAAATTGTAGTAGCCATGACTCAATTACATTTTGTTGGGACATTATTTGGCCAGATTTTTAAAAATGGCTTTTTTGAGTTGTGGTTCCTTAAAAATGTGAAATCTTTTAATATTTTAATGAGCTGCTGTGTGAACCAAATTTATCATGGGCTAGAAATAAATTTATGAGTAGTCCTACACTATGATGGATATAAATTGACATAGTTAACAAAATGATCAAACTCTTTTTATATGAGAGAAAAATTATTGAAATTACAAAAAAAAAATCACAATTTCTCCTGTTACATATGTAATTTTTGGCATATTTTTAATTCATTTAGCCTTAATTTTCAATGTTATATTAAAGTTAATTCCCACAGCTTAACTCAGAGTTATTTCATGATTAATTGACTTTCGGGTTATGCCGCGTTGTTTATTTCATTACCGAAAGCTTAGGTAATGAAATAAACAACGTGGCATAACCCTAAAGTCAATTAATCATGAACAAAGATGGCCGTGGAAGTCTGAGGAATCAGTATTATTTGTTTGTAGTATCCAGAAAATATGATCCAAAATTAAAATTCAATTCTCTCTTCATGATGTATCATAAAATTAGAGCGTGTAATAACAAAAAATATATATATATATGAAGTACGTCAAAAGAACATGTCTAATTAACTGTTCTACACAGCAGTGTGGAGAACATAACGTATTTCCAGAGTCTACTCAATGCTGTAGTCATAGTGGTCATTGCTTATGCCCCAATGATGCAGTGGTGGTAAGCACAGGCCATTATTAAAGGCTAGTAAAACTAAATTGACCTAGGAATGAGTTTTGTCAAATAAGTCTTGTGTTAAGGGAAACACATCTTACAAGCTCACTTTCTAATACCATAGTAATTTGGTCTACACATCTTCCTTCCATCAAACTTTAAGAAAGACAAAAATGAAAAATCAATAAGTTATCAGTTAATGGGCACAGCATATATTTCTTCCAAGTTTTATATTTAAATAGATTAATTTGCAAGCTTCTACTGCTTCAAAGTCAGTGCACTAACACATCTCTTTACCTACAAATATTCTATTTGCAGTTGTAGTCCTATCAGAAACATCCATATTGGTAATCCAGGTTCATATACATCTGAACTCTGCAAGTGCCATAAGGTGATTTGCACCACATGCTCTCCACTGTACCTTCCAAATCTCTAACAAAATGAGACTAGAAAATGTACAGGTAAGTATCTTTCTAGCACCTTTTTCTTTGAGTTTATCTTTTGTGTCGTAAACCGAGACTGTTGGTGGGTGAAATATTTCCCTTCAGTCATAAATAAAAGTTGGTATTTACATATTTGCCAGTAAATTCAGTAGAAAACTAAGTCATCAAATCAGTTGGTCAGACAATCTCATCCTAATGTCTGCACCAAATTAGTGACCTTTTCCTAAGGATTATCACATTCACAAAATGATAGTCTGCTCTCTGTGCTTTCTCAATACTAGTTTTCAATATTTTGGTATGCAAACTTTGTAGAGGATCAATAGTACCATTTTGCTCAAATATTCTTCAATATCCCGAGTAATGTTTCATTCATGAAGTCTTACTGATGTAGGTTTTAGCTAAGGCACATCTGGCAAGGGTCTGTATAGGTGTTCCTTCATCCTAAGCAGAAAAGGGTACATGTCTGGAAGGTATTTCTCTGGTTTCAGCTGGGGTGCACTGTTTCTTTTTTAACCATGTCTAGACAGGGCCGGCGCTAGGAATTTCGGGCCTGGGGTAAAATCTACAAACTAGCGGGTCGACAATGGGCGGATTCTTGGCTTCGAGGCCTGGGGGCCCCTGCAGCCGGTGATCGGGGCCCCCAATTAGCCGGCGGGCCCGGGTACATTCGGTAAATTCCAGAAGTCATACTTTCGGCATCAGCATTTCACTTAGTTGTTTATATCTCGTCTGTTTAGGATATCTTGAGTAATTACTTAAATAGTTTGCTGTATTCTGACAGGTTGATGGCTATGCTGAAGCTGATACCGCTCCTGGCTGCATCTGACACAGCATCTGCCAGCTTGTTGAGTTCTTCCTAGAGCAGGTTGTCTTTCAGAATTTTCGTGATAGTTTTTCCTGTGAGCTTCACTCTGTACTGTTTGATTTGATCATCAACTAAAGTACATTCAAACAATTTATGATAAGGTGTTCCTGGGGCAGGGCCAGCGTGTGTGCGTGTGTGTGTGTGTGTGTGTGTGGGGGGGGGGTTAGTGGGTCAAAACAAGATTGTGCCCATTGTCGCCTGGCCATTTTGTAGAGCTAAAAAAAAGGTCGCCCTAGCGCCAGCCCTGTCCTGGGGATCCGCACATGCATAGATCATTCTCTGCCCTACTGATCCTGTGGAGATATGTTTCATATGGTCCATGATCAGTGAGGAAATGTATCAACCCTCGGGATGGACTTAAGTGCTTCATACGCATCCTCTCCCCGATGTCAGGAAGAATTTCAAATACTCTCCTTCCTGTTTCAGAATTGTTCCACTGCTGTTGCCATTCATGTAAAATACAATTTTTAATGCCCATCTTCATGGAAGCCACTTGACCCAGAATCTCTGTTATCTTGTCTGAGTTTCCTTTTCTAGCCAGTAACATGCTGCTATTTTTCTTATTTCCAGATCTAAAGGACATATTCCGAGAATGACTGTAAGTGCATCAGTTGGGATACTTGCGAATGCACCTGTAAAACGCAAGAGAATTCCTCGTTGCATTTGTCTGATATCCCTTGCAGGTTTAACCAATCTTAACCTATGTGCCCATGTGCTTGCTCCATAACATGGGCGCCAGCAGGATTACTTTAAGGGGGGTGTATCTGTTTTTTTTTTGTTTTTTTTTTTTTTAAATATACATTATATACAATACATTACTTACTAGCTAAGGATACTGAATTTATTGACGAGGTGTTGAAGAAATTTGTACAACAACCTAGCCGTCTTAAGTTATTATTCAAACAGTGAATTTAATAATAAAATTTTTCTGTGTATTTTCTTTCATAGCAGGGGGTGCAAGTGCACCCCCCTCCCGGCGCCCATGCTCCACAACTTACTATAGCTGAGGTAATGGCATCGTGATATAGTTGGCAGTGGGATTAGAAATCTTCTTTGCCCAATACTAATTATCTTATTCATTGCTGCAGTTGTTCTTTGGCATATATAATCAATGTGATCATTAAATTTCTATGGTCATCCAGAATAACCCCTAAGTATCTTACGGTTTTGCATATTTTAATGGAATTTTCTCCAAGCTTCACAGTGGGGTTGCGTTTCAATGTTCCTTTCATCAAATTGTATTGGGTTTTTGTTGGTGCTAGCTGGAGCTTAACTTGTTTACACCAGCATTCCATTACTTTCATTATTTCTTCGGTGTTTGCCTCGATCTCTCTTCCATTATTTCCTCCAACTAGCAGCAAAATATCATCTGCGAAGGCAACGAATCCTTCATGCTCTGCCAGAGCCATGAGTCTATTAAGGATAGGTTCCAGAGCAATCTGTGATGGCTCTTTGTGAAAATGGGGTTATTATGGCCGTGTAGTCCACTAGTGGGCATTATGATTGGTTTGGGAGGTGTTATTAAAGCATCTTAGGATTTTAGGCTATCGTCCTAATTATAACAGATTATCTATTTGTGGGCGCAAAGATGTTATTTGACAGGATAAGGATATTTGACACCAGGGCGATCATTCATATTGTCACGTAGTAAACCAAATTCAGAATCCTAGGGCGTAGCGGGGTCGTAGACGAAACACTCAGTTTAAGGCAACGAAGCTTTATTAACAGTTGGCACAGTACAGAAGCACGGAGCGAACTGACTCCGGCTAGAAAGGAGTATCGCTTATATAGTGATGAAGAACAGTCTAGAACATTAACACTAGTAACAACAAGAATATTCCAGAATAGTTTACACAAAGTTAAGAAATTAAAATTTTACAGCACTTAATGGATTTGAACCCAAGACCTTTAGTCCCACAGTCTCTTAGCGTAACCACTACGCTACGACAGTCTTTCCTTCTTCGTGGTCTGATCCACTTGATGTGCGACATTGCTCTCTCCTTAAGGCAACAGCGTCCCGATGTTACGTTGCCCTGGTCATGGAGCGAGTCGTAGGTCCCGCGCGCCTTGGTTCCTGATGGGCGGTGATGTCCCTAGTCGTCGATGTCTTCGAGCCCGGATGAGACGTACAGCTCTTGGGGCCCTTTGGTTTACTGAAGAATGCTGGATCTTCTAGTCTACTCTGGTTCGAAGGGTCCATGTAAGGCTTCAGTCGCAGCATGTGAACTGTGTGTCTCACCTTTCGTCGTTTTGAGTGTGGATCGAAATCCTCGACTTCATAAGTGACATCAGACAACCTTCTTACAATCCTGTATGGTCCAAAGTAACGTCTGAGGAGCTTCTCTGACAGGCCAACCTTACGGATGGGAGTAAATATCCAGACGAGGTCGCCAGGTTGGTATGAAACAGAACGGTGACTTGCATCATACCTCCGGCGGTCATTCGCTTGAGCCTGCAGTGTGCGGAGCTGAGATAACTGCCGACACTCCTCAGCCCTTGTTACTAATTTGGCGATGTAATCGTCGTTCACGTCGTCAGGATGGAATGGGAACACAGTGTCCATGGTCGTTGTTGCTTCACGTCCGTGTACCAGGAAGAATGGCGTAAATCCGGTTGTGTCTTGTTTGGCAGTATTGTAGGCGAACGTCACAAAAGGCAGCACCTCATCCCAGTTGGTTTGTTCGACACTCACGTACATGGAGAGCAGTCAGCAAGTGTTTTGTTGAAACGTTCTGTAAGGCCATTAGTTTGAGGGTGGTAAGCAGTCGTCATTTGATGTGTGATGTTACATCGACGGTTGATCTCGTTCACAAGTCTCGACTGGAAGACCTTTCCTCGATCCGTGATCACTGAGCTTGGGGCCCCATGTTTTAATAAAATGTCCTCCACAATGAATTTTGCAACCTCAGGGGCTTCAGCTGTTATCAAAGGTTTTGTAATGGCGTACCGAGTCAGATAATCAGTACAAACGATAATCCACTTATTGCCACTGGTAGAAGTCGGGAATCGTCCGAGTAAGTTAATACCGACACGCTGGAAAGGCGTTTCTGCAGGCGGAATTGGTATAAGTCGTCCAGGTGGTTTCTGAGGAACTGTCTTCCTTCTCTGGCATTCTCGACAGTGCGAAACATAGTGACGAACACTTCTAAATAATCCTGGCCAGAAAAATCTCTTCCGGATTCTGTCATAAGTCTTAATAAACCCTAAATGGCCCGCTGTAGGCGCGTCGTGGAAATGTTGAAGAATTTCA
>JARYHS010011408.1:297273944-297384962 GCA_031002005.1 Vandiemenella viatica | reverse complement strand
TTGTGTCATACAGGTTTCGAATGTCACTTTGTGGTATGGAGTTCCATGCTTGTTGTACTTGTGCTGTCAATACTGGGACGGTCAGTGCTGGCTGTGGATGATGCTGGAGTTGTCGTCCAATGATATCCCATACGTGTTCAATTGGAGACAGATCTGGTGATCTCGCAGGCCAAGGTAACATGTCGACACTCTGTAGAGCACGTTGCGAGACAACAGCGGTATGAGGGCGAGCGTTATCCTGTTGAAAAACTCCCCCTTGAATGCTGTTCATGAATGGCAGCACTACAGGTTGAATTACCAGACTGACGTACAAATTTGCAGTCAGTGTGTTTGGTATAACCACAAGAGTGCTCCTGCTGTCATAGCTCCGAGCCAGGCGCCCTGTAGCGTGCATTCCACTGACTACAAGCCATCGCCGTTTGCGACTCCAGTGGTGTCAAGCCAGAGCTCATTGGAGGACGGAGTGGAGATCTGTTGTGTTTTCTGATGAAAGCAGGTTCTGCCTTGGTGCCAGTGATGGCCGAGTGTTGGTCAGAAGGAGGCCAGGGGAACGCCTGCAACCAAACTGTCTGCGGCCTAGACACACTGGACCTACACCTGGAGTCATGGTCTGGGGAGCAATTTCCTATGACAGCAGGAGCACTCTTGTGGTTATACCAAACACACTGACTGCAAATTTGTACGTCAGTCTGGTAATTCAACCTGTAGTGCTGCCATTCATGAACAGCATTCAAGGGGGAGTTTTTCAACAGGATAACGCTCGCCCTCATACCGCTGTTGTCTCGCAACGTGCTCTACAGAGTGTCGACATGTTACCTTGGCCTGCGAGATCACCAGATCTGTCTCCAATTGAACACGTATGGGATATCATTGGACGACAACTCCAGCATCATCCACAGCCAGCACTGACCGTCCCAGTATTGACAGCACAAGTACAACAAGCATGGAACTTCATACCACAAAGTGACATTCGAAACCTGTATGACACAATGCATTCACGTTTGCAGGCTTGCATTCAAAATTCTGGAGGTTACACCGGCTATTAATTTAACAGTATTTCACATTTGAAATGCATTTTCTTGAGCTTAAATTAACCTGTGATCTTGAAAATTTAATCAATTAAACATGTTAACTTGACAAATGCATTGTCCAAATTTCATTACTCTACAATAATTTTTTCTTGGTGTTGGGATTTTTTTTTCCGTCTGTGTATCTTGCATATATCCGACTAACTGAAATTCGCATGAAAATCTTTGCCCAAAGACATGTTGCCGACATGAAACTCACTTAGGGGGCGTCCATAAATTACGTGAGGTGAAATAGGGGGGTTCGATGAAAGCTCACCAAGGGGGAGTGGGGGGGGGGGGGAGGTTCAACGGAAATCTCACGTGAGATTTTGGAAATTTTTGTTGGACTGTAGAACTCACCAGAGGGGGGAGGGGGGGTCGGGCCAGATATCACGAAGTCTCAACAGAGGGGGGGGGGGTAATTTATGGATGCCCCCTTACACTCCTCACATATATTTCTGATGTGGTTGCATATCAATCTTTCCATTAATTTCCCTACCACTGATGTTAAACTGATTGGCCTATAATTTTCGACTTTATCTGTCACCCCTCCTTTATGTACATATACAGGGCGTTCGCCGGGAAACGCAACCCACTGTTAGCACTACAAGGAAGAAACTGCTCCCGGCGAGCGAGCGGTCAGTTTCCGGCATTGTTCGACCGTCGGCCGCGGACTATTTCATAATAATTACGCTTCATAAACTTCATAAACTTGTGTGCTAAGCATTTAAATGTGACGTAATTCATTAGCTTACCTTATAAAAGATGCTGGAAGTGTTGACCCTCTTGTGTAATGCACATTTCACATCTTCTGAACATATTTCGAGACACACGCTGCCCTAACTGACTTAATGATTTTTTGGGTGACTGTTCTAGTCGAAAAGCGATATCGTCAATTTTCTCCTCTGTGAGAATACGGTTGACCGACAGTCTCTTTTTGTTAAAAAAATGAACCCGTTTCTCTTACTTTTTTAACCAGATGCAGAATTGTTGATTTAGCTGGCAGTAAAGCGCCAGGAAATTCGCGACGAAATTTACTGCGACTCTTTTTAAGCGACTTCTTCTTCACATATGTATCGTAGAGAAATATTCTTTGTTGCAAACTGTAACGTACCATAATTTTACTCACACTCAAACACGGTACAGATTAATAAGAGTATGAAGCCCCAAACCAGCCAAACCGCAAAGAAACGTTTATTCACAGCACTGATTAATAAGAGACTGAAGTCACAAACTATCTACAATGCAAAGAAACCGTTCTTAACAATGTAAGGGTCACTGCACTGCACTGTTGGGGCAGCGGAGGTGTTAAACAGTGCGGTGATTCACGGTGCCGTGTGGCGGAAACTGCTGGCTTGACTGACCGAGCAAGTTGCCGACGGCAACAGACTGGGAGGGTAGCGTTTTCCGGCGAACGCCCTGTACTACTATCGCAATTTTCCAGTCCTCTGGTAAGCGGCAAGTAGCCAGTATTTAAATAATATATAAAGATAAAGTACAATGTCACATCAGGATGAATTTGCAATTTTTTAGTCTGCTTATTTCTAATTGTGTGGATAAGCTCGTTCTCCGATTTACATTCTCCCATTCCTGATTCATTGTCTCCAATGGCCTAATGGTCTCACTAAACCAGTTACTTAAAATATTTGCCTTTTTCAAATCCTCAGTAACTTCTTCTCCATTCTAATTTATAATTGTCTCAATATCCTCCCTTCCTCACAGTTTTCTAATATAGCCATGGAAATTTCTAGATGCACACTCAGTGGTCTCCCCGCAGCGGTAATACTCTTCATAAACCTATCGTTAACCACCTTCTTTCCTATTATTAATTACTTATTTAGTTGTTTCAGAAATTCCATACTACCCTGCTATCTCTTAACTCTGTTATGTTCTCTTCTTGCCTACCTCTTTATTATAGTATGCAGGTTCTGTACTTCTCTTTATTTTCTGTTTTGAAATAAACAGAAAATAAAGACAACCTTTGTAGCATTAAGGTTGAACCAATAGATGTTCATCAAACACATGAAACGGAAATACTGGCTGCAACATAGTACACATTGATTTGGAATGAAGAATCTTTGCTAAACATTTTGTCAGCCAAAGCGTGACTATAGTGGACTCAATTTACGATAAGCATACTTAAACGTTGTATATACTCGTCGCGAATGTAATAAGTTATGGCTAGAAAATATAACATTGAAATATCGATTACTCAGTAACTGACGCAACGGCTGAGATGCATCGATGCGTTGCACCCCCGCAAGTTCTATGCAAGTCCATGCAGATGCTTGGTTTGTCTGTCGGGTAAAATCATCCCATTATCTAAGGGCGCTTCTTAACCCGGGCAACAACATCGGGAGACGGTAATTTCTTTTTAGCTAGAATACCTACCATGGGCGCCACGGAAAGACGTCAGTAGGCCTACTTCTGTACCTGTCTACCAGCAAATTTTTCTGTCGAATTTTTTTTTTTAATATTTAATCTCCAATGCTGGAAGGGAGGGGTGGGAATTTCAGTTTGTTTCCCCTGCTTGAAAAATTCGTAGATACTTTGCTGGATATGATACCATATACGAAGATGAGTCAAAAATTATCCGGACTTTTTACATAAAAAAATACAGTTTGTCTTAGTCATTATTTTTCAACATAGTCTCCTTCCTATGTAATGCACTTGGTCCAGCGGTCCACATGCTTGTGTAATCCTGCCAAAAAGAAGGTTTTCAGTTGGTTGCAAAGCCACAGATGCACCGCTTCTTGCACCTCTTATTCTGAGAAAAATCTGAGACCTCGCAAAACGTCTTTCAGTGGCCGAAACAGATGAAGGTCCGACAGAACAAGATCTGGACTGTAAGGTGGATGTTCCAACACCTCCATACCCAATTTTTTGATGGTTTCAAGGGTGAGTCGAGCCGTGTGAACGCGAGCGTTATCGTGCAACAGGAACAATTTCTTTGACAAGAGACCTCGTCGTTTGCTGCGAATTGTTGTTTTAAGTTTGTTAGACAATAATGGAACGTAATACACTCTGATGACTGTCCCAAAACACAGTTAGCATAGCCTTTCCTGCCGATGGTGCAGTGTTGAATTTTTTCTTCACCGGCGTTAAGCGTGTTTCCTCTCCATACTCTGTCGTTTTGATTCTGGATCATAGTGATGAGCCCAAGTTTCATAACAGCTTAATATTCTTTCCAAAAGTGAGTCACCTTCTTTGTTGTAACCGTCGAGTAAGCGTTGATAGACCTCAATAAGTTTGAGTTTGTGTTCTTCAGTGAGTTGTCTTGGCACCCATCGCAAACAAACTTTACGGAAGTCGAGTTTATCATGGATAATGTTATAGGCAGAACCACGACTAATGTTCAAAGTAGACGGTACGTAATCGATAGTAAATAGCATATTTGTGAAAACCATCAATCGAGCTTGCTGAATTTTGTTGTGCGTGGTGGACGTTGACTGGCGCCATGCGTCACAATTGTCCGCCCACTTTTAAACTTCTCGATCCAATCGAAAACACTTGTCCACGACAATATACTGTCCCCGTACAGTGCTAAAAGTCTACGATGAATTTCAGCCCTCTTTACTCCTTCTGACCAAAGAAATCGCACCACTGACCTTTGTTCCTCCTTTGTGCAAACTGTTAGCGGAGAGGACATGTTTACGCTGTCACTGCCACCAGTGGCGTAGCTAGGGGAGGGGGGGGGGGCCGTGGGGGCGGTCCGCCCCGGGTGTTACCCGTTTGGGGGTGACACCCGCTTTTCGAAAATAGTAATCGAAATTCGGGTGATACAAAAAAAATGTTCTGAATATTTCTTTTTAAGTTGATCTATCGCTTTTTCAAATACGATCCAGTACAGTCGAGTTTAATAATAGTATTGGCTACACCACGTGCTTAAACAATAGAGCATCACTCTGTTGCTCCAACAATCACAGGAACTCGTTGTGTTTGCCGTCCGTCACAGTTGTTTGGTTTGTTACGAGCGGCGGTGGATATAATGTAAGTTTTCTTGTATTAAGAGAGGATTTTTAAAATTAAAGGATATATTATATATATATAAAAAATTTAAAATCATGGTAATTAGGCAGTTAAATTGTAATTTCTCGATATTATTTCAGGAAAAATGTTAGATTTTCCTTTGAAAATGAAAAAAAAGGGACCAAGCGTATGTTGGAATACGCGTAGTCTAGGCTTCAAAATTGTTTTGCTTTTTTAGAATTCTATTAGCTTTCTAGCTAAGATTCACAAATGCCTTGAAGTATTTTCTAGTAATTTTCTAATTTATCATCTGACAGATTCGAATTGAGTACATTTCGTGTTATCCGATATACACTCTGCGTACCTATCTTTTGTCGACAGTGCACCTATACTCGACATAAAATCGTATCATGTTCGAATTTATGCAAATAAAATGATTCGGAAAACTGCATTAAACTAGCAATACTGTTCAGGTTTTAAGTCAATCCGGACGAGTCCAAGTGTTATCGTCTGTCGGTATTCAGTTTTTGTAGGGCATGTGTTTAAAACAGTCGGAACCGCGTACCTTGCTAGCGAAATCGTAACATTAGTAAGGGGACATCCATAAATTACGTGAGGTGTTTTTCCGGATTTTCGGACCCTCCTCCCCCCCCCCCCTACGGATCGTCTTCGCAACTTTTTGAGAACTTTTTTTTAGGTGTCACCCTCCCCAAGCCGGTTACACCCCCACTTTTCGACGAAATACCCCCCTAAAATCGTTATTTGTAAACCCTTTTTTTTAGCTCTACAGTGCAACACAATTTTAAAAAATCTCACGTGAGAATTGGTGAGATTTCGCTGGACCCCGGCCCTATTTCACCTCACGTAATTTATGGATGCCCCCTAAGCACTTTAACTCTAGGTTCATGTAAGTTTGATATGCTTTCTACTGATTGAGAATATACAAATATGATCGCGATCAAATAAATAAGCCTATGATTCCCTAAGAATTTTCCATCATAAATTTACAGAAGAAGATTTCTATTATGGGTAACCTCTTTGTCGAATACAGGTACCTACATTCTTATGGGTTGCTTAAATCGAAAGGGATGTCGAACTTCTGTTCCTGAATAAAAATTGAGCTTAAATCATAAACAGAACGAACATTCGAGCCATTTACAACATCTTTATTTATACGCTACTGAGTGGTGCTAGAAATCTAAAATTTACACTTGGAGATGGGCTTCGATACATATCATATTTATGAGTCTGTAGCTACTTATTTCTTAGGCGGGTAGTAAAATACTTCACTTGTTAAGTACTTCATGTAAAGGCGGCAGATATCTCAAAGGCATGTTCTTTTATTACCTGACCGTTTTTTTTTTTTTTTTTTTTTTTTTTTTTTTTTTTTTTTAATTTTAAATTTCCTTTAATTATGATTTTATATTTTATTTGTTGCTCTATTTTTTTGAAGGAACTTAATGTAGAGTTTCTTCTCTGACTATACAGTATCCCCCAGGGTCTCAGAACTTGTGGGACCCGGATCCTGGGGTTGCACCAATGGGGCCCCATCTGGGTCTGGAATTGCTTCTACTTGGATCAAGCCAGTTCTATTAACTTTCCGCTCAATATCCCTTGGTCCTCGAAATACCGAGGTTGTGAAGTCATTTAAATACAGCCTATGTTAACGTTTCAATAACAATTGGGTAGCATTCGTCTTTTTAAAATTTATAGCGAAATCTTATGGTCGCCATATATTTACACTAGCGAAAATTAAAATCACAACACGCATACATGAATGGTAGAATTTTAGGAATCTTTGAAAATATATCCAGGGCCATACCTAAAAGAAATAATAACAAATGGAAATGGATCAGGCTAAGTTATTACCTTTTGCAGTTGTCAGTGAGAAATGCGCCCAACTTGAGCACCAATACATTCGTGGATCCTTGCCAGCATTGACACAACAAGTGTTCGGATGTCGTCTTGGTGTATGTCTCACTACGCGTGCATGTCTTTTGCAGTCAGTTGTTGCACAGTTCGTTCTGGGTGACCATGTGATCTAATGTGTCTACTTCTGGTATCCTAGAAATGCTCTATTTGGGACAAATCTGGGGACCGTGCTGTCCATATTGTGATTGAAACTCCTTGCAAGGCTTGTGTGACGATGGCCGGGCATTATCTTGTTGGAAATTGCGATTAGGATGTTGAACATGTAGGGTATCACAATAAGATGCAGTACCCCGTCAACTTAGTGATGGGCTGTCATTGCCTTCAACAACAGAAGACTCAGTCATGCTATCGAAACTGATTGCCACCAAAACATGAAACCAGTGGCGGCACTTGCGTGATGTTCTGAAATCACAGCACATAAGGCGTTTCTCCAATACGCCTGCGAACTTGTCGTCGATTATCACTTTGCCACAGACAGAGTCGAGACTCATCTCTAAACACAAATGTACCCCATTCACATGTCAATCTGTGTTTCGCATTACACCAGGGTAGATGATGATGGCAATGAAATTAGATTAATGGGACACAATGCACAGGGGCCAGAGAGTGTAACCCAGCTTCAAGCAATTAGTTTACAATCATCCGGGGAGGGGCGGGGGCGGGGTGTGACTATGTGTAACCACTACTTGGATCTGGCCTGCAGTCAACCATCTGCCAGCAACAGCCACCCACACCATTTGGCGGTCTTCACGAGCTGTTATCCATCTGTATGGACCCATACCTGTTCTAGGAGTATTAGAGCCTTCTTTCATCCACTGTGTAACAAGTCTGTATACTGACATTTCACTACGGCCAATCCTTCGGGAGATTTCACCATATGATGCACCCTTTAAAAACATGTCAATTCTCCGACCTCTCTCACTGTTAGACATTTGGGTGTAGAGAGTTGTCACTTTTCGCCTTGGCATACTTAGACATCAAAAACTTGTGGGCAACAACGTGTCATGTGACACCACAATGTTCGTCACTTATACGCTAAAAAAAAAAAAAATGCAATTTACATAATATATAGCACCGTAATTCTCACATTATTACATATAAAACTTTTAATTTTAAATCACTTAATACTCTTCATGCGGGTATACTTGGGGCCAAATTTCATTCGTTTATCACAACATCGTCTGGGTGCTGGGATTTTAATTTGCACCAGTTTGTGTATCAGTTGCTAAGTGTAAAGGTCGAACTACACTTTGCCAATACTGGTCTGTTTTTTTTTATTTTATCTGCTTAACGTCTCTCTAACAGCGAGGTCTTTAGAGATGGGAAAGGCTGGGGGGCAAGGAATGGGAAGGAATTCGGCCATGGCCTTTTGAAGGAAGCATCCCGGCAATATTGGTCTGTACCGTAACTGCAACGACATCCGGCCGAGTGACGGCTCGCCCCCTCGCGTCCACACTTTTCCATAGCTCGCCCGTGTTCCTACCGGTCTTTAGTCTCCTTTAATGTTTACAAGTGATTGTTTCAGGGAATCAGTGTTGGGGATGACAGGTAGGTTTGACACCCTACTTTATTATAGAGTACTGTACTTTATTCTGCAGTGTTTTGGTACGAATGTACATGAAAATACTTTTTTATCTGACTCACGTAATCACCTAACTGGTTGATATTTTATGTACAAAAATAGTATCCCAGCGCAGTATTAATAGTATCAACGCAATCTCAATGAAATGTCAATCACTCGCACTTGACGTGTTTGTTTTGTCTGAGGTTCTTTTGGATTCACTTAGTACTTTTTGTTAGTGAAGGACGAGATTATAACATATTTTAATTTAAATATAGGTCGTTAAGATTTTGTATAGTAAAAATAATAATTTCATGTTATCTCAATGTTCTAGTCACAGTTTCTTGTTTGGAAACTCGCAGTGCACCTATATCGTAGTCACCTAACTTGAAAAGAAGACCTACAGATTAACGTGAAATTCAAACCACCGAGCGTCCTTCGCATTAAAAGATAAAAGCTTTGCCATTGGTAAAAGTAAATTTTAAGGCCCGCAAAAATTACAGTCGAGACCGGGATTTGAACCGGGACCTTCAGTTTACAAATCGCACGCAGTAATCATTTGTATCACCAGTCCGAATATAGGTGTGATGAAAAATAAGTTTTCAAACATGATAAAATAAACATACTCTTTTTCTATACCATATATTTTTGTTATCAAAAGTCACGAATCCACTTTTGTGTTTTTGAATACATACTTTTCAGTACTTCTAGATTAGTCTTGCGTCTGGTTACGGCGTGCGATTCGGGTGTGGGAGGTTCGGCTACAAATGCGGATTTCGGCTGCAATTTTTGTGGGTCGTAAAATTGGTCTTCAACTCTGGAAAAGCTCTGATTTTTTTTAATGCGAAGATGCTAGGACTCTTCCTACATTTTACGAACATCTGATGAACATGGATGAAAAAAATTACTTTTTTTTAAGGCAAATAATAACATGAAAACAACATTTAATCGTAAGGGAAGGCAAATTTCCGAACTCTCTCGATGCGCTTCTCCACATCTAGCAGACCGAAACTGATCCGCACCGCCAAAACATAAACCAATCCAATGACGGCCGAGTGTCGTACTGAGGCCCGATCTTCAGAGGCCTCTCTAAAGCCACTTTAGATCACCAGTGAGCAACACGTGGCTAAAATCTTGCGATATTGACTATTGAACATGAAGTAACTAAAATTGATAATTTTGAAGATGTGATTTACGAGTTTGCAGCTGTTAAAGCTAAAAAGAGAAGATTGTGAAAGCAATTGTTTTTAGTTTATTGTGTTTTTTAAAAAGAACTTAATATTACAATTTCATTAACTATAATTTTTAATAACAATAAATATTTATTTAATTATATTTTATTAATATGATATTTTACACTTACAAGATATTATATTTTACTTAATTTTGAATTTAAATTTTCAAGGGGTGACACCATCGATATCCGCCCCGGGTGTCACCCACGCTAGCTACGCCACTGACTGCCACCTCAATATTGTTGCGATCAAGGTCGCCACAGTAGTATCAACTGTAAACACGCATTTGCGGAAAGCAGTACCACTACTGAAAAGTGTTTCATTACGAAAGACCGGATAATTTTTTACTTTCCCTCGTTGAATAATATTGGCAGTTCATCCCCTGAACAGTTACAACTCAAGATGAATATGAAACAAGTATTCACTTCTATATCTGTGGCAATATAGTCGATGAAGCCAACCATAAACTTCATCTGTTCCATAACGACTTCGAGTTCAAGTGTTATGATCATGTAATTTACAGTTTTTGTTACAGTAACACTGTCAAATTGTGGCCAGAATTACGGGGTAGAGTATTCAATGTTAATTGGAAGAATTTGTAGCCGGGCAACAGGAAAGGTAAATGTCACTGTTTCGAGTGAAGGAGAAAATCCCAAGAGACGCCGTGCTCATACTTTGTAGATGATGGTGAAATTCCGTCACTGATTTTTTCACATCTCTTACGAGAGCAAGGAATTACTGCAACTGACAGAACATCTGCGTCGGAAAGGACCGCTGATGAAACAGTCTTAACGAGCTTGTTATCATCCTCATTAAGCTCTTAAAATATTACCGTCTTATTCTTCCATCCCTGTGGCTTCATGTGCAGCTGATACTTCAAATATTCATGTCCGTGTCTTGGAGAAAATGTATGATTGCCTTCTAAATTTTGTACATTTTGAGATTGTAGAAGAGTAGTGACACTCATCGGAAATATGACTTAGAGCTCTTCTAGGCACCTGTAAATGCGCTGCATCGAGTACTGTGAACAGGAGAAAATGATATGATTGAATTCGGAAATCTTTCGATTGAATGTGCAGGTTGATGTTTCTGTTATATGAAGGCAGCATAGATATTTCGGATAGCAATCTTGGCCAAGTTGGAACCTAATTATAATTGTTAAGTGTCTTCTTGCTATGTGATGTTCAGTAAACCATGACCTCCTAGGCATATGTTATTTGCTGTTGTTAGGGATTTACAGCGCGTCACCTCCTAAGTATAGTTGGCTGTATTGCTGCCTAATTTTGTCCTGTATTTAGCTGCATCTGACATCAGTCTTCGTTCCACTTAAGGTATTCTTTTCTTCTAACCAATGGGATAAGTAAATTCGTGTGGTCTTACTGACCTGGTGACAAGGTTTCTTATCGGCTGCGCAATCCGCCCTTACGGTAGCCACCTAGCCTAACCCGGTAATTCTACCGTGTATAGCAGGGGTGGCCAACTTCATAAGACACAAGATCTACTGTTTACTGGCGAAACCCTGTGCAATCTACCAGATACATACTTCTTGAAATTTTTAATGAAACAGTATAGTTCAGTACACATTTATGTAGTATTTTTATTTTATTAAGAGGGAAAACATAAAACCGAAAATTATTCTTAGTAACTACTTGCTTATATTAGTGTGAGTATTGCGTCTGACCATCTTCCTCTAGATTAGCAAAATCAGGTTTGTAGTTGGAAATTGCCAACCTTAAAGAATCCAATGTATGAGCATCTGTCAAGCAAGAATGGTGTTAATTTTTTGTTTTTTGTTTTAAGTATCAAAATGCTGATTCGCATAAATACGTTGAACCAAAACACGAATGCAGTTTTTCAACACATTTCTTCAAATTTGGATATTTGTCGTTGGACATCAATGCCCAAAAATCTAGACCTGAGGATGACCTTGCGTTTAGAAATATGACGCAGTGCAGAGTAATAATTTCGTTTTCAAATATCATGTGGTCCATTTGAAATGTATTTGCAAATTTCTTTAGCCATTTCATAGATATCACTATGATTAATGGAATTATTAAACGGATAACTGATGAATTCCACCAACTTCTCATTTTTTTTTTAAATCACTGAAGCGAATTTTGAAGTCTGATACCACTGCCTTGCCACGATCGACTGGACTATTAGCCGCGATCGACAGGTCGATCGCGATCGACGGGTTGGCCACCCCTGGTGTATAGGATAACTAGAGTTAAAAGTGCAAATTGAAATATGGAAGCCTTGTGGTGTACTTCACATTACACAGCAAGCTTTGGCAGAGGTAATGGTCGGGTTAACGGCCTACGAAAATCTTTGCCGAGAGAGGTATTCGAACGGGGAAACTATCGATCTCCACCAAAGGGGTTCACCATGGTAACCGGATGCCTGTAATATGTCCACAGATGCTCCGTTTCGCCAGATGACCGACGATCTCATCATAATACATTATTCCCGTATAGCCTTTACTCCAGAGGATGTAGACTTGTATGCCGTCTGAGGAGTCTTCTGACATCAGTCTGATAGTATCATAAAAGTACTGGTACATCTTGTTATACCAAACAGTGCGGTAGTTGCTCATAGCATCAGTAAGCACTAAGATATTGGGATCCATGCATCAATGGGTACCAATTGTGTTTCATCTGAAAACTCAAAATTTGTCTAATTTGCAGATGACACAAATATAGAAATTAAAAATACTCCAGATTAATCTACGGAATATATTTCAAATTATGTCTTTGAACTTATTAATAAGTGGTTTACAGATTTACTCCAGATTTATCTACGGAATATATTTCAAATTATGTCTTTGAACTTATTAATAAGTGGTTTACAGCTAATGGCTTGTCTTTAAACTTTGATAAAACTCAGTATATGCAATTCAGTACATCACACAGATTAACACCAGATATAGGCATAAATTTGCAGGCCACTCCATTCAAAAGGTAGAGAGTGTGAAATTTCTAGGTTTGTATATTGATCATAATTTCAATTGGAAAGTACATGTTTCTGACTTACTAAAGCGATTGGGTGCAGGCACATTTGCAATTCGTACAATTTCTGCTATAGGTGATCTCTGTATGAGGTAGCTAGTTTATTTTGCTTATTTTCACTCCTTATTGTCATATGGAATAATATTCTGGGGCAATTCTACCCTTAGAGATAAAATGTTCAGAGCCCAAAAGCGAGTAATAAGAATTATGTGTGGGGTTGACAATAGAACTTCATGTAGAGAAGTTAGGGATATTAACATTGGTGGCTGAGTATATATACACATTACTGTCCTTTGTAGTCGCAAATTATACTTTGTTTGAAACAAATCTTCAAAAGGATTACAAATGATTGTCATTTGTTCAAAAAGGGGTCCGATATTCAGGGTTACATATCTTCAATAAGCTCCCAACACATATTAAATGTCTAGCAGATGATAAGAATAAATTCAGGACAAAATTTGAAAGAATTTTTGATTGACAACTCCTTCTACTCTGACGAAGAATTTATTTCTAAGGTATCTACAAAATAACTGCCAGTAGCTTGTGTAAGTGTAGTTTACATAATTAATCAGGGTCTGACCAGTTCGTGTAGAGCGTGACATGATTTAGTCAGGCCGATTTCACCTCAGTTGCTCAGAGACCTTCGAACAGTAAACACCTATTTGTGACGTCACAATGGAGGAAGCTGTCACTGAACGAAGGATGTTAGTAGAATTATTGGAAGCATACAAAGATTTTCCATGTCTTTGGCTTTTCTTTGAAATGACAATAATTCATTCTGTTGCCGCCATTGCCCTGGTTGTAATGTCTCATTTTCAACATCGTTATCAATACATGAATTTGTAATATAATTCACAGATTTTTTCAAATAATTATGCAAGAGACAACTGGCCATTATTATTTTATCAACATTTTTAATATCCACCTGTATGGGTTTCTGGAATACTCGGAAATGTGATGCCAAAATGCCGAAAACGTTTTCCACGATCCTTCTAGCTCTGGAAAGTTCGTAATTAAAAATTTAATGTGTTATTCTTTTCTGTGGGTAGGATTTTATGATATGTTCATTCGGATCAAATGCCAATGAAAACATGTGGAGCCAATGTATTTGTTCTAGGGAAAAATGACGCTTCTGGCAGCTGCTGCTCATCTGCAATTAATTTCTTATAAAACTTTGTGCATTTTAAAATGCCTTCATCTGATACACTCCCGTTGGTGCCGGAATGCACGTAAAGGAACTCATAATTGGTGTTAACGACTGCAAACAGTACGACTCTAAATGTCCCCTTATAATTATAAAATAGTGATCCACTTCTCGTTGGTTTTAAAATAACAATATGCTTGTCGTCCATCGAGCAGATGCAGTGATTAAATTGCCACATTATTTCATATTGTCTGGCTATATTTAACCATTCATTTTCTGTTTTAGTCATCTGAAAAAGAAGTACACAAAAGTAAAATACGTTTGACTGACCTTCAGAAGAAACAAGAACAGCTAATTGATACAGCTCAAAGGTTAATTTCTGCTAAGGAAAATTCCACTGATAGTTTTTGGAGATCAATGGGATTACAATTGAAAGAAATGACTCAGTTTCAAAGATGTGTCGCTGAAAAGTTAATTTCGGTAGTTATGTTTTATGGCAAACTGGAACAGTTAACTATACAATCTTGGATTAATGTTAACAATAACATCCTTACATACCAACTCCGGAATCATATTCATGTAATGATGCAAATGATTACCGTTCAGTCCCACCACCACAAAATAATTTAACCAAACCTATTTTTACTAAACACACTATGTCCCATTCCCCTAAGTCAAATTCACCAAGGCAAACACTTGTAACCAATACAAGACCTGACACTCCAAGTAGCGATAATACCACGGTAATATTACATCCCGAATATAATCCATCTTTTCACTCTGCACCCATTCCCAATCGCAACAGCTATACATTACGAACAGTTTCACCAAAGTTAGCATCACCACCACAAACATCTGTTAAAGAACATAACAGTTTTCCGGCACAATGTTCTCAACAACAAAATGCTGTATTTGAAGGCGAAGGGACAGTTTTGAAAGAATTTTTGATAATGAAAAAATGATATTAATATGATTAGTAAAATTAAAAATACTTCTTGTGAAAATTAAAAATAATACTTGTCTTTGTCATATTTGTTTAATAAAGAGGTTATATTAAAAAAAATTCTTATCTACATAAAGTTTTTTAAAACCTTTCAAATTTCTTCACATGTTTCAGGAATTATTTGTGACAGTAATTGTGCAGAGACTGCAGTGCTGACCTTGAGATCAACATACTCCCTACCCGTTGCCAAATACTTAAGAGTTGCAATTAATCGCTCTTCCGCTGTAACAGATTCTCTCATGATGGTGATAAGAGGTTTCACTAAATTTAACTGCGATAATCATCACTGTCGAGTTCTCTAATTAACTTCATGTAGCTAAATTCATTTCTTTTCTTAAGCCATTCTTTAGCTCATATTCTTCTTTTTTTTTCTAAATTAACACTTAACGCTATAAAACAAGTGCAACTGTCTGTTGTTTAGACAAAACAGGCGGCATGATACCGTGGGTACGCACCAACTGTCTAAAGCAGACTGCAGATCAGGCCTCGTGTGGATGCGAGACCTGATTTTACGGATGATATGGTCAGGCCGACCAAATCAGGTCGTCTGTAGGGGTTAAGAACGAGGGCACCAGGCGTGACGAAGGTGGTGCGTGGTCTGAAGACCGTTGCGTGACATATGGGAGTGTGCCACGCACACCAGCGCTACCAATGCGCCGCGGCGGGAATGGAGGCGATGGGACGAAGGGAATAATTATCGACCCCGTGGATCTAGTACGGCATTCGCGCTCCTCAAGCCAGTTAGCAGACGTAACCTGAAGATGAAGGCATGTTACGCTGTCTGAAATTCGTTGAACAACGATCAATTGATCCAGCCGCACGCCCTAGAAATCTTCAAGCAAGAAACTCAATGCTCCTTTTCCAGTTTTTTTCTAATAGCTTCATTTTATTATTTTCCCTCTGGCCAAGTCGGCCATTTAGGAAATCAGGCAGTGGAAATACCGTTACATCTCACGCTAATATGCTCCTTGACTCTAACTCATCTACCTTATCCTATCACAGAAATGTACTCCTGACACAGAATAAATCTACTTTATAGCTCTTTGTTACTACAAGAGTTGTTACACTTGTCGAAATAGTTTTCACATCGATACCAGCATTTTTATAAGAAACTTCGAGGTATTATTCCTGAGGGCACAACCGAATGCAATACAATACAATTCATTAATTTTCAATTGATCCCAATATAAGATACTGGCTCTGTGGGATATGGAACGAGGTCAAATTACAGATAAAATATTGCAAAACAAAATAATATATACGCCAGAAGATGTACAGTCATAGCATACATTGTACATTAAACAATTGCATAACAAAACAATACGTACACCAGATGATGTTCATAGCATACATGGTGCATTAATTATGTCAACTACATTTTCACAAACTGCTGGCAGTTTATTTTGAAGATACCTTAGTAATAAATTCCTCGACAGAGTAGAAGGAGTTGTCAATTAAAAATTCTTTCAATTTTTTCTGAATTTATTTTTACCATCTGCTAGACATTTAATATTTGTTGGGAGCTAATTGAAGGTATGTATCCAACTATCGGACCCCCTTTTGAACAAATGACAACGACTTGTAATCATTGTGAAGATCATTTTTACTTCTAGTGCATAACTGTGTATTTTACTATTTGTTTCAAACAAAGTATAATTTGTAACTACAAAGGACAGTAATGTCTACATATACTCAGCCACCAATGTTAAAATCACTAACTTCTCTATATGTAGTTCTATTGCCAACCCCACACATAATTCTTATTACTCGCCTTTGGGCTCTGAACATTTTGTCTCTAAGGGTAGAATTGCCCCAGAATATTATTCCATATGACAATAAGGAGTGAAAATAAGCAAAATAAACTAGCTGCCTCATACAGAGATCACCTATAGCAGAAATTGTACGAATTGCAAATGTGCCTGCACCCAATCGCTTTAGTAAGTCAGAAACATGTACTTTCCAATTGAAATTATGATCAATATACAAACCTAGAAATTTCACACTCTCTACCTTTTGAATTTAGTGGCCTGCAAATTTATGCCTATATCTGGTGTTAATCTGTGTGATGTACTGAATTGCATATATTGAATTGTATCAAAGTTTAAAGTTAAGCCATTAGCTGTAAACCATTTATTAATAAGTTCAAAGGCATTATAAGTTCAAAGGTATTATTTATAGATATATCTGGAGTATTTTTAATTCCTATATTTGTGGCATCTGCAAATTGGACAAATTTTGAGTTTTTAGATGAAACACAGTGTTTTTATATTATTAAAAACAATAGTGGCCCCAATATAGAACCCTGAGGTACTACACATCTTATTAATTCCCACTCAGAAAAGAGTGGACCACTTAAGGCAGCCTTAAAATTCTCCATTGACACCTCCTGTTTTCTATTTAGAAGGTAAGAACTCAGCTATTTATTAACAATGCCATCTATAACATGATACTTTGATTTCTGTATCAGAATTATGATCAACACAGTCAAATTTATTTTTCAATCTTGTCTCATGGATCCCTGCTGAGGAAGGACCTCTGGGATGTGAAATATGTCATTGTTAATACACATATATATAATAAGAGTCATAATCATAGAGAAAGCAATCATATGTTACAAAGACAAATAAAGAGAATAAAAAATATTAATTTTTGTAACGGAGTTTTGCAAAAGGTCATATTAAATACATGTAATTATTTTGTTCAAATTCTTGAATGGAGCAGAAGGAGTTGCCAATAAGATAATTTCTGTTTTTCTTTAAATATATCTTTAGTATCTTCAAACTGTTTTATACTCTTGGGAAGTTTATTAAACAGATGTATCTTAGAATAATTAAATCCTCTATGTTCTAGTGACAGATGTTTGTGTTTTGTGCAAGTTATTTCTGTTCCTTCTATTGAAATTGTGTACCTGGGAATTAGAAGTAAACAGGTTAAAATGTTCTGTGACAAAAGCACATGAGAGAATATATATACTGTGAAGTCATTGTAAGAATTTTGAGTTTTTTAAAAAGCTGTCTGTCTGCAAGAAGTTCTTGGTTTTACCCTACACAGCACCTAATAGCCCTTTTCTGTGCTATGAAAACTTTTTTTACTTTGTGAAGAGTTTCCCCAAAAAATTATGCCATATGACACCACTGAATGAAAATATGAGGAGTACACCTGTTTCTTTAATTCTAGATCTGCTGTTAGAGAAAGTGTTCGTATTGCAAAGGTGGTACTACTTAACTTCTTCAGTAGTGAGGTAATATGTTCTTGCCAAAAGAGTTTCTCATCTATTTTAATACCAAGGAATTTTATACTCTTTGTTTCTAAGATTATGATATTTTTATAGCTTATTGTTAATCCGACTGTGCATAATTTTTTTGTTTTAAACCTAATATAATTTGTCTTTTCAAAATTTAATTTTAATTAATTTCCCTTAAACCAATTTGCTAATTCAATAAGTACTTCATTTACATTAAATTCTAGATTACTGTTTGGTGTTATTCTCACAGTCAGGTTAGTGTCATCTGCAAATAAAACACCGTTAACTTTGTCAGATAGGTTTCCAGGAAGGTCATTGATGTATTACAAAAGAGGAGGGGTCCTAGGACAAAAACCTTGTGGAATTCCATTTTTTATTTTCTCCCAGTCTGATGAAGAATTTTTTCTTATTTTAGAATAAAAAATTGAAACTTTTAGCATTCGACTTTCAGTGTATGATTTAAACCATTTACCTGCGGTTACATAAATATCATAGTATTCCATTTTTTTAAATTAATTCTTGATTTACACAGTCAACTGCTTTTGCAATATCACAAAATATTCCTACAAGGCTTATTTTATTATTCAGTACCTCAAACCTGTTATTTAAATATGAATATATAGCCATTTCTGTGGATGATCCTTTTTGAAACAAAAATTAGTGAGGATATTATATTGTGTAACATGTTTTATTACTCTACAATACATGTTTTTATTTTTTTAATAATCTTTGAGAATCCCGAAAGTAAGGAAATGGGACAATAGTTATCTACACATGTTGCTTCTCCTTTTTTAAACAACGGTTTTACAACTGCATATTTTATTCTATTTGGAACACACCTTGTATTAAGGATTCATTACAAATGTGGCAAGTACATGATTGAAGCAATGTGAACATCTTTTCAGTCATAGCTGGATGAATGTTTAGGTTTTAATTGTTTCATGAGTTTAATTATTTCGGAGACTGTTACTGGTGGCAATTGCATCTCCACAAATCTATTTGGGAAAGCAGTATGATGTATCCTTATGGTCTGCTTTTCTATGCCTATTTTCTCTACAACTGAAGTAAAATGCTTGTTAAAAATTTCACAAACTTCCCCTACTTCACTATGCACAGATTGATTTAGTTCTATTTTACTGTCTTTAGAGTGATTTACAGATTTTCCTGTTTCAGTTTTTATTATATTCCATATAGTTTTCATCTTATTGCCCGAATTCTCCATTTTCTCTGATATATACCTGTTCTTGGCCTTTCTTATTACATTTCTTAGTATTTTAGAATAATGTTTATAATGAGCTTTCAGTGTATAGTTATCTGATTCTCTTTCTTTTAAGTAAAGGTTCCTTTTTGTTTTACTGGATCCTCTAATAAGATTTGTTGTCCATCCCTTACCCAGTTCATTGTTTGGAGTGTTGACTACTTTCAATTTTTTGAAATTTCCTCCGAAAACAGTTAGAAATATATTAAGAAAGGTATCAAATTTTGTATTAACAACCTGTGCAGGGTACTCTTCTGACCAGTGTTCATTATTCAAGAACTCTATGAAATGTTTTATATTGTTTTCATTAATATTTCATCTGTATACCCAGCTTTTCTTTATCTGTTTAACAGTTTTTCTGGACTTGATACATAACAGCTGTGCGTAATGATTTGAGATACCATTTATTATGGGAAATAAGTTGTAATTACTGTATTGAGACATATCCATAAAAAAATTATTAATTGCAGTTCTGCTATTATTTTGTATTCTTGTAGGGAAATTTACAAGTGTCGTTAAGTTAAAAGACAACATCAAGCGTTCCATATCCAACCTCTCATTGCTGTGATTAAGAAAGTCAACATTAAAATCTCCACATAAAACTATTGGAATTTTATTTGTAAAACATAGTAACAAAGACTCTAACTGAGATAAAAATAGTTTAAAATTTCGTGAGGGGGCCTTGTAAATTGCTATTACTATGAGCTCTTCCTTACCATATTCCAGTTTTGTAACACAGCATGCAAAGTGTTGTTCTATATAATACTTACTTACTGCTGCATTGAATATTATTTTTAACAACAATGGCAACTCCTCCTTTCTCCATTTTTCATCTACAGAAATGAAAGCTTAGTTTATAATTTGGGATGGACAGCTGAGATATTCCTGTGTCAAGTGATGTTCAGATATGCAGAAAACATCTACATTGAAATTTCTGGAATTTTGAATCTCATCTAGGCATTACTAAATATTCCTCTTATATTTTGATGGAGAATAGTGGTCTGAACACTTTGATTTAATGACTTAGAATTGTTTACTTTATTAGTACATACTGGTATGTCAGTTGGAATTTCTAGGGGGTTTGATCAGCAGAGACGTTAATTTGTTTTAGACGTGTTAATAATCTGCTTTATTTACCCTAAAAAAAAGGCCGCGACTTATCACCACTTATAACTGGAATACCTCTTTCACTCAGCTGGAATCCCCTGATCTCATCAGCAATAAGAAGCGAAAGCTTCCTTTTACCTCTAAAATTCAGATGGGGTCCATGGCGAGTATAACTGTCCCTATTAACGCAGGCCTAGTGTTGCAAATTGGAATTTTTTTTTCAGATTTGTAAAAAAAAACATGAAAAAAAACCTAGCACCCTTGTTTTTTTTCTAATTTTTTCTTCTTCAGAAAACAATATATCTGATAAATTATAGTTTTATTTATGGAACTTACATTTTACATGTGTGTTTTAAATCTTACTAAATCATATAATGTCTTACATAATGATTCATAAATGTATCTATATAGATAAAATAATTTTTTATTCATCTTCTATGTCGGTAACGCATTCACTAGTATCAGTACTACCAATACTAGTTTGGTCGGAGTCGGAATTTTCTGTTTCTTCTTCTGTCTCCTCTAGATCGATAACTTCACAAATAGTTACGTTTTCTTTTACTGGTTGTATTGTATGCAAAAGCTTTTGAGATTGCAATTTTAAATTGTGAGCAAAGTACACATTGTGCATAAAGACTGTGCCGATTGTTCTGTATTACGGTCTTTTAAGTTTGAATTTAAATCTATTATCATACAAAATAGGAGCTTTACTTGTTTTCAGTCGTTGGTTTACGCCAACGGTCGCAAGGAAATGATTCATAATTACTGAAAATGACTCGGAATCAGTATACGCTGTGAGTTTAACAAGTATACGAATATAAGGAAAGCACAATAAGTAATTAAAAAATAGCCAAAAAACCGTAGATAAATTTAAAATTCCTAATTTTTTGAAAAGATTCGTAGGTCTACTACAAATAAATTTGTAGGGCCTGGCAGCACTAGTTCAAATAGCGAGTATCAATCCAAACAACGGGGAACGGGGATTCCTTCTCACGCAGTCTAGCCTTGTCGGGAAGTCCATGTTCGTAACAGAAAACTTCAGTCAATGTTGCCATATTTTTGTAATTTTTTTTCTACTGAACCAGAAAAATAAATTAAATTTAAAAATTAAGATACGTACTTAGTATAAACTTTAAAACAGTCATATTAAACGATAAATGGCTTAAAAATTTGAATTTTAGTAGTTACGAAAAAAAAAATGTTTTTTTTTCAGTTATTTCTCATGTTGTTTTTTTTTTCAATTAAGAAAAAAAACTTTTTTGCAACACTACGCAGGCCACATCTATCATACCAACGGGTGAATTTGCTTGCTGCCAAAGAACCCTTTCCAAGGATGAGTTTGTACGCCTAATGTCATGCCACATCCAGGGTTTATCATTATACTTAAACCCACAAATCCCACATTCGTCTGATGTGTGTTCCTGTGAGTAATGTCAAATGCCTTTGATAAGTCACAAAAAATTCCCACAGGAATTAATTAATCATTTATTCCTTCTAAAATATTCTCAGTGAATGCAAATATAGCTTGTTGAGTTGAATGACACTTTTGAAAATCAAATTGTGATTTTGTTAGAATATTATTATTTTCAAGGTGTTCATAAACTTTATTGTACATTGCTTTCTCGAAAATTTTGGATAAGGTTTAACTACAGCATACTTAAGCCTTTCTGGAAAAGTTCCCTCAACTAAATATGTATTAAACAAATAACTTAGTATATTACTTAATTCTGTGGAGCACAGTTTAATTAATCGTCTGGAAGTCACATCATAACTACTTGAGTATTTGCTCTTAAGAGACCTGATAATTTTTTCTTTTTATTTCTTCTGGAGTAAGGTGGGTCGGGGTAAGTGCGGACCAAAATTTACATAATTCGACTTTAATGGCAGGGGCGTAGCTACTATGGGGCTAGGCGGTGCAGTGCACCGGGGCCCTCACGCTCAGGGGGCACCAAAATTCACAGAGTTATACACTTTTCACTGTGACAGAACGCAAAACGCGAAGAAAATGGAAAAAGGATTTAAGTAAATTGAACGTAATTAACAACTTTAAAGCCTTCTTTATGATGAAAAATTTATATTTAGAACATTAAAAATAATATACAAAGTTATAAAGTTGACAGAAAACCAAAACTGGAATAAATAAAATAAAACGAGTTCAATCGAGCGCTTCCGCGGCCGGAATAAATAGTTTCCATGCTTCTCTGGTATCGCCGCGTCCTGGTACTGAATACCGATTTGCTTCGGCCTCATTGTAGACCGGGAATTTATGACGATCTTATTCTCGCGCACTATTAAACACATCTCAGTTGTGTTTAGCGGTCCATGTGAAACAGATGTTGGCGAGTTTCTGTCCCCAAGAAAAGCCGAAGCAGATCGGTATTCAGTACCTGGACGCGGCGATACCCGAGAAGCATGTGAACTATATTAACATTTTATTGTTGGAATGAAAATTATGAGTAATAAAAATTTATAATAATAAGGAAATACATACTTAGCTACTAAATTCTTGAATTTTACATACACTTAACTGAGTAATTTTTAATACTTATGTAAAGATGTCCCAAAAAGGGGGAAGTGCATACCACTCCGCACTTGCCCCAAGGACTACATCTGCACTTACCCCAAGACGGAATTTTTGTGGGGCAAGTGCAGACCAGCGATTAACATAAAAAAATAGCGAGTAAGATAAATAACTGGATACAGTATTAAATAGTAACGTCTTATGTGTCAACTTACTACAAAAAAGTTTCGAGATCTCTTCAACACAGGTCGACGGTGATCGATACAAATCTTCTCTTTCAACTCGACACACCAAGTAAAATTACACGTGATCTTTGTTACTAACTGTTCAGATTAAGGCTTAGAGCCAGCACCATCTGGTGTCAGGTATACGAAAGTGAGGATTGTTTACAATATTTTCTCATAGATGGATGCACTTAAAGTTTATTATGGAACCAGTTAGAGCCGAAGTACGCACTTGCCCCGAAAACGCACTTGCCCCGACGCACCTTATCTAAATTTACAGACATAGTGTTAAATTTTTCTTGGAAGTCTGTTTTGACAAAATCCATACTGTGTGATCAATAAATTATTCTTGCTCTTTCGATTTGATCCGTCCGCTGCTTCGATCTTGAAGAGATGTTTCATAAAAGTATGTGATCAAATTTCAGGTCGGTGATGGTAGAGCAGAAAAAATAGAGAGCTTCCTTGTATAATAAATAGGCTTTTAAAAATTCCTATATATATACTGGCGTAAAATTAACTTTTGTAATTTACGATTGTTCAAATTTGAACCTCTTGTTTTAAATAATCTTGCACTTAGCGTCACAATAAAATAACATATAATTATTTTATCATACATCCAGAGTCCATATCATCTTCCCTTGTAAAAAGCTTGTTAAATAGATTATTGCTTTTGTAGCAAATGTAGACTTACCCAATGGTTTTTGGATTCTAAAGTTTTGTAAAACGCTTTTATGATGTGGAAAATTAATTTAACGAATATTGATATTTCATCATTTTTATGTAGAAACTGATAAAATAACGCCATTACTTTCCTGTAATCGCTCAGTGTAAGAGTATAAGAGCCTCCAAAATAGCAGCTATATTATTTACAATTCTATCCTACAATTAAAATCGTTGTGTATGAAGGTATATCTTAGATGCAGGAGGGCTTCAACCATCTTCAACTAAATATGTCGTTGCTTAATATTATCTCTGCTAAATGCCGTACAAATGTTTTTCCCTTGTGGATGTAAACAAAAGTGTTCAATGAGTATTTTATATGTGACAGTTTAATTACAGATTAATGAAGTCTACTTTTTTGATTCATCATTCGTGCATTCAAACATATTAATTTTTCCGGTGACTGTGGAAACAAATTTTCAACTCTCAAATTAACTCCGGATTCAAATACGTTATTTTAGTTAAATTTCTTTATACTCGTACTTTAGAATCATGACATATGAAGACCTAGTTTTGATAATATTTTACACATCTGACAAGTGCATCATTTCCTGTTTTCTCGCCGAATTCATTTGAATTATTAAAATGATTGCTGTTCGACTGAAAAGTTTTAGAAGGTATCAGAAGTTTGCCAATTTTACGCCTGTACATGTTTTGTTTTCAAGATCTGTAGGGTGTGCAACAGTGGTTGAAAATCAGAATGAATCTACTGATGGGATCATGTGCAGCAAAAGCTATGAACATATGTTACAAAAGAGGAGAAGTGAAGCCAATAGAAGTGTTGTTGTCCAAGTGCAATCCGAGAAATCTGCAGTAGATCTTCATCAATATTGCTCTCAGTATGGTTCTATTAATAAAATGCAACACTATTGCTTATCTGATCAATCTCATTTTATTTTGCTGGAATTTAATATGGCAGAATCCATGTATAATCTTTTGGAACAATGCTGCCATGTTAATGAAAGTAATGTTATTCCCTCAAGATCCCCATTTCTATGGTTTAGGTCAAATAAAATTAAACAAAAGCAAAAAAGCAAAATTGAAAGTAATATTTTGCCACTTAATGATACTTATGGAACGGAGGTACCAACGGAAAAAGAAATCCAGAAATCTTTGCAAGGAGTTGACTCGCTTTCTGATCAAATGCTTACTTTGTATAAACTAACCCATCTTAATGATTTAGGTGAGAGATTACGATTCTTGACAGCCCATCAAATAGAACTTGCATTGAAGGGTCCATTTCCATTTGTAAAAGCTCTTCCTTTTGGATCTTCAGTAAATGGCTTTGGAAGAATGGGCTGTGATTTAGATCTTGTGTTACAGCTTGATGATAGTGACCTGAATCAAAAGTGGGAAGACTGCCGACTAGTATTTCAAGCTAAAGCATCAGCTCCTGATGGTAGGATGTCATCACAGCGTCTCATGGAAACAGTTGGTGATATGTGTCAGCTTTTATTGCCTGGCATCACAGGAGTAAAGCGTATCTTGCAGGCACGTGTTCCTATTATCAAATTTCAGCAAGATTTGACTGGGGTGGAATGTGATTTATCAGTGACAAATCTGTTCGGTGTTAAAATGAGTGAATTGTTATATATGATGGGTAATTTTGATACAAGAGTGAAACCTCTAGTGTTTGCAGTGCGAGCTTGGGCTCAGAGTGCTGGTTTGACGAACTCTGTACCTGGTAGGTGGATTACAAACTTCTCTCTGGTTCTGCTTGTTTTGTATTTTCTGCAGAAGAGATCACCACCTATCTTGCCTCCACTAAATAAATTCATTGCACTTTCTGTCAGCAAGAAAGGGAATGTAGCAGAAGACTCTTTACTTGAATTGTTACCTGCTTCCAGAAGTGAGCGTAACACTGAATCGTTGGAAGTGTTGTTAGTGGAATTTTTCACTTTTTATACAACTTTTGATTTTAGTATCTTTGCAATCAATCTTTTAAATTCAACACAACAAGTTAAGCCAGAACATGCACCTCTCTACATAGTAAATCCTCTTGAACCTGCATTAAATGTGAGTAAAAATGTTAGTCACGAAGAATTAGAGAAGATGCGTGCTGAATTTAAGAATGCTGCTTGGATCATGGAATCAACAGAATCGATAGACCCAAAAAATAAGGAACCATGGGGCTTGCTTGCATTATATAAAGAAAGTGGTTCAAAACTAAAAGAGGAAAGATATTTTTCATTTCAGTCCAACAGACGAAGAAGAATATCAATAGACAAATTATTTTTAGAGGAGAATAGGTAGTAAATTGTGTTAACCCATAAGGAAATGTATCTTTTATAAATTACTAATATTTTGTTGTAATTTACAACTTGTGCCAAAAATAAAAAAAATTGCAATTGACACTGTTCAGGAGAAATTTCTTTTTGTGGAGAGTTGTTGAAGCTGAATATAAATCAACATATAAACATTGTTTTTTTTTCCCTATTAAACTGCCATTGCAACATTATATATTTATAAATTAGCTGCTCTAATTGTTAAGCTCTGAGATTTGGGCTACAATACAATAGATTGAATAGATGTAAATATTCTGTGTAATTTCATGATGACTTCTTTACAAAATATCAATTGGAATCTAGAAATGAGAGATAATGGACAGTATTATCAGTCAGTCAAAGTTTACATAGAAAGAAAGGGGAGCACACATAGTTGATTCAAGTCTGGAATTGGACAGGCACTTAAGATGAGTAGATTAAATATTAATTTTAGCATCAGCATTTATATATGCACTCACATACCAAAGCAGGTATCATAGAAAGTCATGTCACTACAAGGAGTGAAATATACTAGAAAATTACATTTATAATGTGAGCTTCACTCTCTGCAGGCACACATGAGTTTCTATGATATCAGTCAGAAGAAAAACCTTTTAAACAATTTAAAAACATGTAAGGATAATAGAAGTATACCAATAAATGCTGCAATGGCCAATAGATCTATAATGTACATAGATTTAAGGAGTGTTCAGCTGTTGCAATTTATGGCAGAATTCTCTTTTTGATTTACTACTACATCTAATGAAGGCAGGTGATGAATCGTAGTGTAGATCAGTATCACCCATAAAATCTATGTAGAAGGAATAGGCCTATGCAAGAAAACCTCAGTTCTTGCAATTTAAGTTGGTTTGTAAATTTGTAGAAATTGTGGACCGTCCCATTTATGATTGTGGAAACCTGCATGAAAACAATAATCAGGATGCAAGCACATCAGTCCTAAGGCCAGTATAAAAGTGCTCTAATCCACGTGGCCAAACTGGTGGGATTGGAAGCCTGTTTCTGCATGTTTTTGTGTGTGATGAAGAATACTGGAAAATGTAATTTAGTAGATTCTACAATTGTTGAAAATAATGACACTGTCACCATTATCCAAATGCCTACTGCTGATTAGCATAAGTCAAGAACCAACAAAGAATGAATGCATGAGGAGATATAGTTTCAAAACTAGAATTTTTATTGCATGTTAAATATTTAATGTGAGGCGTAGGAATGTTTTTCCAGGAGTAAGTGTGAACTGACAAAAGCTAAATCTAAAGTACCATTAATCTGAAGGGCTCAGTGAAAATATAATGGGAATAACATCAGTTTATCTTCCCATCTTGCAAATGCAGAGATTTGCATCAGTTATACCCTACTATATGATGTCTCAGTTGAACAGCATGTAGATTTTTTCGGGTATATTCTAAGTTGATGATGCCACTAGAACTGAGATAAAAATGATGTCTATTTCTACATGGTTCCAAATTCAGAGATGAAATGGTAAGACAGATGTTGTTAAAATTTGAATTAGCTAGTGAGAGCACTTCCATCTAAGGAAAAAAATAAGATATCACTGACAAAGTTACACTACTTGGCAAGTCAGAGCAAGATAGAGGTTGGACTATATGATCTCTGGATCAGTAATAGTCATAATCATCTGTATCCATCTCAAGTTTGCCAGTTGCAGCTTAAGATCTCTCACCTTCTTTATCTGTCCAGGTAGATCTTAAACTCTAGACCTGGTACACCTGTTTTTTTATAGGTTTAGTTTTACCAGATTGAACCATTTTCTCCTGTGCCTGCCTCTGGTTTTTTTTACCCTTCAGTTCTTTTTACAGCCATACCCTTGCTACCCTCATTGGGTCATCCATTTGACATGTCCCAGTCATTGCACTCCTGCTTGGCAGTTTTTTCACATAGGGTTTCATTGACTGGGCTCTCTTTATTGATCACTTCATTCCTGATTTTGTTCTTGTTTTCTGAATCATTATTCTCAGGAACTTCATTTCTACCAATTGGAGTCTGCTGGTACATACCTCCAGACTGCATGCTGTGATGGGTAAAAAAGTACATATTATGTTATGAACGTTTGGATCTAATTGGAATATGTTTGTTCCACAGAAGCTGTATAACGTGATAATAGAATAAGTAATAGTAATCATACAGTAAAAGCAATGATAGAGGGGCAGAAATATCGTGAGGTGATATTTATATAGAAAGGTAAAATGTAAAGTTGAAGGAAAGATAGCAACAATAAACTCTCCACAGAAAAATAATAAAATATTTTGTGCTATGCCCTTCTTCAAGAAAATAGAAGCACGTGATCGATCTCATGCGGACACCCTTGGACAACAAATCCACATGAATAATCAGAATATAGGTTACAATAAATGAACACAGCATTTTTTAGATTTTTCAGCAATGAGCTTGGTTGTCATGTGGAATTATAAATATCCTTTTTGTCTCAGTCCAGTATTGTGTTCTCACATATTATCAACATTTCATGGCATTGCAGAATAAATTTTAATGTATCAAGAATTGATTGAGGGTGCTATGTGAGTGGGACAAGGTCTACTGGAGATCGCGATCCCGCTAAAACAACATTCAATAATATCGTTGGAATACTGCTGTAGTCAGTCGAACGACGTATTATTTTCATGCAGTAATTCCGTTATAATACAGCCTGGACCATTATTATCAAGCAGAAATTAGGTTGTAATACAGCCTGGACCAGCATGAAACCGTTAAATGTACTTCGGAAAGAATTTCTAATGGAGTCTTGCGTTTGACCACTGAAGTATTATGATGACAACTCCTGGCGGAATCACGATCTCCAGTAATCCCAATGGGACATCATTTTTTTGTGTGTAAATTTGGCATTTCTCTCTGTTAGGCACAACATTTGACTTGGAAATGAAGTATGGAAGACATTTCAAAATGTGTGGAGCTTTGCTGTTGTTATGATGCATACGACTAGCATACAAAAGAGAAGTATCTAGATTTGTATTTAGTTAATCAACGCAGTGTCATTTCTGAAATAATTGTGTTCAGAATAGCAATGCATGTTGTAATACAACAATGGTGGATACATAATCTCATTTGTACACTTTTTAAGTTATATATAATCTGATTCATACAGCTTTTGTTGTCACCAATTTCTTAATATCCACAAATGTTTATTTGTCATCTTTTGCTCTAAGTTCTGTTTACTCATAACTGGTTCCAATCTTTGGATCCACTTTGATCATAATCTGCTTCTCTGTCTTATAATTTTTGGCTGATAAAGAGAGTCATGAAAGTGTACAAGGTGTATATTGGTAAGCATTAGGGGTAATGCATGGAAGGGAAAAGATGACCATGACCACAAGCTGGCACTTGATTTCAGTCACAAGGGTTTTGGTAGATTTTCTTTCATATGTAAGGGGGTCGGCGATTGGAATAGATTACCAATAGAAATTATCAAAAATGGTGAAAGAATTTAAAGTTGAAATTTGTAGAGGGAAAAAGTAGGTGGGTAGAGGAAACAGGAAAAATGGGTGTGTAGGGAAATTGCTACAAGAGCATGCGCTGCATCACAATTAAATTAGAAAAATTAATATGCCTGATTTATAATAGTTTTCTTCCAACATTTTGAATTTCTGCTTCTTTAACGCTGCCTGTTCCCAGATTTATTTTATTTTTAACATGCACACATAAGACTTCCTTTGAATAGCTACCCGAGTGCCTGTTCCCCCCTCCCTCCCATTTTATTTTTTTACTAGTTCAACATGTTGTCTCGTAAGTTGTAATAAATTTCTGTTCGGCATTTTACTTTTATTGTAATTATTATTATTATTCAGGCAAATCTTTGTGAACCAAAGGTGGGAAAGTAATTTTTATATTTCAGTACTCCCTTGAGTTAGTCAATGTCTATCTGATATCTTTGTGATATGACCCTATATTACTAACAATTGCTCCACAAATACTGCACACATGCATCCATTATTAAGTTATTTGATATTTTGAGATGAAATGGCATCTGTACATCATCTAGGTATTCCATGGTTGTGGTATTAATTTGCAATCCCCATTTATTATGCTTGCACTAAATTCCATCTTGTGTGAGGCTGTTAAATAATATCCTCCACTCTTTGGCCCTTTCTTCTCCTATTTTGTAATGTGTCTTGAATGTATATTTTGAATAAAATTGAGGAAAGGCAGCAGTATCAGTTCAGACCCTTGTTGACTGAAAGGATTATGAGACTTTCTTTCCATCATTGACAATCCTTTCATAGTCTTATAAATACATTGAACAGCTCTTTTGAAAACTTCATTGATTGGTCCGTTTTAAAAAATTTGAAAACGTTAATGTAATGGCATATTATCATATACTTCTCCAACTCAGTGAAAGATAAATTAGTCTCTAAACTTCTTTCCTTCCTTATCTCTGATTTCAAAGAAAAGATATTATCTATGCTGGTTCGTCCTTCTCTAAACCTGTTTTGTCGGCGACATCTGCTCCATTAACCATCTTGTTTTTCAGTATTCAATTGCACAAAGTTCTGTATAAGCTTGCCTTGTAATTATTGTATTTTTTGTAAATGCAATTATTATTAATTAACTTTAAAAGCTTGTGGTAAAGCTGCTTCTGATGACAACTTGTTGAATATATTTCAACAACTTTCTAAGGAAGTTTTGTCCATGTTTAATTAACTAGTTTGGTGATGTCCTATCTGGATCCTGGAGATTTTCCAGTCTTCATTTGTTTCATCTTCTTCAGAAAAATCATTACTAATTTCTTTATTCCTTATTTTATAAAATGATTGTTTATATTAATTTCTATACCCATTCAGTAAATTCTTGATATTCACCAATTTGCCTACTGATATTAAGCGGAACTTTGCATTATTTCCATTCTAACATTCTTTACAATGCCTTACCATCTTTAGTACATCCCACATATCCATTCAGTTTCTTACGAGTTACACTCTACATTTGTTGTTTAACTTCGAAACTACACTTTACATATCCTCGTTCACTCTCACATATTGTCTCCTGTCTTTTGTGTCATGAAATGTCAACCATTTTTTAAAATGTCTTAAATATAATCTAGCTTCTCATTCATTACCATCCCATTATAAATAATCTTATTTGTGTAAAATAAAGGAAATTGTTGATTTATTGTAATTATTTGAAATTATTTAATTAATACGAGGTGTTTTGGTTTGTATACTGTGCAGAAACTGCTTTGAATGAGTGTGTCACACTTCAATAAGTGTGTTATTTTGATTCCAGTTTATAAAATTTTAACTAAAGGACATTATTATGTTATGTTATGCCAAAAAGTTTTAATGGTTTTTAATACCTAACAATTGTTTGATGTTCTGGAAGCTGGTTGGTGGCACATTTGCCCATGCTTAAAATTTTCTGTGTGGCTTATACAATATTGTTGTAACAGTGGTCTTCAGAGTCACTTGGAATAGTGCTAGCAGGAATCTACAAATTTTTGTTTTAATGTAATGTGCCTTGGAAACTAGTCTGATGATGGTTTTTTTTTTACTCTATACCTTGTTTACACTACTCTGATTTGTTTTCCTAAAGATTCTGTTGCAGCACTTTGTATTTTTGATTTCTTTATATATTGCCCTGCCTCATCTACCTTCACTTTCTTCAATTTGTTTTTTAACCTCAATTTATGTAACTAGCAGAAGAACAACTACAGTTTTTTTGAAAAAATTACGGTAGATAATCGTACTGAGTTTATGAAATACCTAAAAAGGATTTTGTGGGGAAAAAGGCTGAATTATGACACTCCTAAATTTGGCTAAAAATCAATTCATTTTGAAACTCGTGAAATACTTAATGTGTTTAATTGCATACAACTCAAAACTGTTAGAGATAGAGAGTTGAAATTACTTTTTTTCTGAAGCTTTGGAAATGGACTTTAACATAATACTCAAGAATTAAGAACAAACAAAAAAAAAAAAAATAAGCCAGAAAAATTAATTAATTGGAAAAATTGTGATTATTTGCAATTTTAAGAATTTTTTTTATCATACAAAAAGATGTTGGACCATTTTGTTAACTATGGCAATTTATATCCTTCATACGGTAGGACTACTCATAAATTTATTTCTAGTCCATCTTGAATTTGGTTCATACAGCAGCTTGTTACAATATCCCAAATTCCACATTTTCAAGGGGTCTGAAAATGGGATTCATTGCAAGACAGGAGGAGGATGAGGAGGGTCATGGGAGTGTACAGGGCATATACTGGTGATGAGGCATGGAAAGATATTGCAATAGGTATGAAAAGTAGTGCATGGAAGGGAAAAGATGACCATGACCACAAGCTGGCACTCGATTTCAGGCACAAGGGTGTGGGAAGATACCCTTTTTTAGGTAAGGGTGTCAGGGATTGGAATGAGTTACCAAGAGAAATGATGAATAATTTACCGAAAACTTTGAAAGATAAAATTTGTAGAGGGCAAATGTAGGTAGGTGAAGGATAGGGGGAACATGGGTGTGTAGGGAAATTGCCACCAGAGTCTGTGCTCCAATGCAATTAAATTAAATCTGGCCAAATAATGTCTTAACAGAATGTGATTGAGTCATTGAGCCAGATTGGTGAATTTTTGCTTTGTACAGCTAATGCAATTTTTTAAAGAGTAATCTGTTGTGTAAAAGCTTTATTGCATAAAAGTTATACATTTAAATTATTTATTATCTATAAAATTTTAATATTATGAAATAATTTAACATTATTTATTCTAAACAATAAATCACACACTGGTTTTGTTCTTTGAATTTGCAGAGAGATGAAATTCAGAGTTACCACTTGCAAAATTAACAAATCTCGTTGTTTACTTGCGTTTTACATAAAATAAAAAGTTTTTCTGTTGTTTCAGATGACATTAAACAAGATTCAGCATGTTTTTTGTGCTCTTGAACTAATAAAAATGAAATATCAAGTATCTCACCATCGAAAATTTTCAGAGAAGTGATTTACATTTCAGATGGTCCTGCAATCCACTTCAAAAACAAATACCAATTTGATGAGGTTTCTCAGGTTATCAAAATATTTTAACAAAATGGATCTACACAGTAACAGGGCATGGGAAGAATGCATCTGGTAGTGGGGGTGGATTATTCAAACATTATGCCACAAAATTCAACCTTCAAATAGAACTTGCAATAACTATTAGAAATGCAGTTTCATTTCTTGGTACATTCAGCACTGTATTAGAAACTACCACACTATTACTATTAAAACACAAAATGTTCAAGCTTTTCTAGCCTGTAAACAAAGGAATGGGCAAATATGAAACCTGTAGTTGGTATATGATCACAGCATTTTTCACTGGTTCAGAGAAATGAAGCTTATATGACCAGAACAGTTGAGCACAAAGTTCAGAAAACACAAATAGTAATGCAGACCGGTTGCTGTTATTGATTTCTGTAGCTTAATTTGTAGGATGCTGTAAGCTATCTATTAAATTTTGTAACTGCGTGACAAAACATTATTCTTAGAACCACGAGTTGGATTGGATAGATTATTAGTTCATTTCATTTTTATAGTCATTTTCTATGTTCTATGTTTATGTTTATTCAAGTTAGAAAGAAGTTTTTAAGATAGTATTTTCAATAGTTTTAATTTCAACATTCTTCAGCATTCACCTGGAGTGCGAAAGTTCATATCTAAAGTATTTATTTTTGGCTAAAGTATTAACAGTGAGAACAGTTGCTAGGAATATTGAAGAAGCAGGAAGTGCTATGTGAATATAGAACCGTGCGTGCAGTTGTTCGGCTCAGTATGCCGGGAACCGCGAACGCGATAACAAGTAGCTCAGTAGGTCATAAAGTTTTATAACTAGCACATCAGTGAAAGTTTTATTTTGGAATGATGCCGCTTGTTTTATTCAAATTAACCATAATGTCGTGTTGAAATAGTATTTCTCCAAGTGAGGTCTCGGGGTTATCTAAATTAACTAAACTTTTGAACAACGGGAGCGCGTGACAAACTTTTATTGGCTTTCTTCAACTAGAGATTTAATTCTTTGAACTACTGGGGTGTGGTCCGGCTCGACTGGTTAATCGAACTTGTAAAACCTTTCTTTCGAAAAGTCGTCTGATTGCCTGTACAGTTTTGGTTTTGTGAAATTTAAAAATACAGTTATTTAAATGACATTGAACTATTTATTGAACTTTACCTTTTCATAGATTTTAGGTTAAAATCTGTGTGGCGACCTTATCATTCTATCTAAGCCAGAACTGTAGCATCCAAGGCTACACACGGTCAGAGCTAAGACAACATGTTTATGCTCCACCCGAAGCATAAGCTTTTCGTCTTACAATGCATAAATGATTACTGATGGATTGATTGGATTACAACTATTTCTTGAGCAGCTGATGATATCACAGCATCATTTATACACCATCATGGTCCAGAAAAAAAGATTTCAATGACCAGAAGAATTTGGGGAAAAAATATGAATGTACGGTGCCCATTAAAATGTTTTGTTATAGGTGAAATATTCCACTCTATGTGGACTATCTGTACAACGCCAAGCCTTTGAAGAAAATGAATTAAAACAAGTTGAACAACCCTTCCACAATTAAGTCAATGTGGCTATTCAAAACCAATAGTTCTTTTAAAAATAATTAAAATGTATGTTGAATCCAAAGCAGGCACATTGGAAGTCCAATCGCAATGGGGTGGGATGCCCAATCTGCATGGATGGCTCATGGGCTGCAGGTAACCCTTGGACAGAAGACGACAGAGGAAAGAACACTGCTCGCACTATGATGCAATTTATTGTAGCCTCAGTCTTGCAGTATACGGTACACAATAACAAGTAATAGAGCAAATGTTATGCCCGAATGGTCAGCCATGAAGAGAGCTCCATCTGCTACGCGCTGCGGTTAAGTAGACCCCTCGTAGGTCATTCTGCAGTCACTGGTGTGCTGCTCGCTGCATCCACCGTGCCCTCTGCTGGCTCTGAATGTGCCGCTTGCTGATTGATCCCAACATATACAGTATAAAAAATAACCTTATACAATAAATCTTTTACAGAACAGATTATTTTTCCATTTTAAAAAAAATTGTAATAGCCATGACTCAATTACATTTTGTTAGGACATTATTTGGCCAGATTTTTAAAAATGGCTTTTTTGAGTTTTGGTTCCTTAAAAATGTGAAATATTTTAATGAGCTGCAGTGTGAACCAAATTTATCATGGGCTAGAAATAAATTTATGAGTAGTCCTACACTATGGTGGATATAAATTGACATAGTTAGCCTAACAAAATGATCAAACTCTTTTTATATGAGAAAAAAAATTATTGAAATTACAAAAAAAATCGCAATTTCTCCTGTTAAATGTGTAATTTTTAATTCATTTAGCCTTAATTTTTTAATGTTTTATTAAACTCAATTCCCACAGCTTCAAAACAAAAGTAATTTTAACTCTCTATCTCTTGTAGTGGTTGAGTTATATGGAATTAAACTCATAAAGTATTGCACAATTTTCAAAATGTATGGCTTTTAACCAAATTTCGGAGGGCGATAACTAGGCCTTTTTTTGCAAAAATACCTTCATGATACAGTCAACTGACACCCCCTGTCTGATTTGAAATGGAGTGGGTCCTATATTTAGATGACTCTCCCATGCTGCCCAGAAAGGGGTGGGTTGGTGTTTTTTTTTACCCCTGCAGTATTTATAGTCATCCCATGTAAATCATATGTACCAAATTTCATCAAAATTTCTCCAGCTGTTTCTAGAACACAACAAAACATTTAAGAAATTTTGAGAGATATTCCTGTAGCTATAATACTGAGGAGTTGGTAGAGAAGATTCCAGCCCACTATATTTTTAATTTGGCAGATTTAAAACATGTAAATAAAACTTAATTTTTTATTTATTTAAGATTGTCACTCCAGCCCTACCAAGAACAGAGCGGGTGAGGGTTGATTTGTCCCCGCAATATTTTTAGTCAGCCAGTGAGAAACGTACTTATTTTAATGAAAATTGCTCCCATTCAGAAGTGATGCTAGAACAAACATAATTTTATATATAGACTAGCAAACAGACTGGTAGTTTTCTGCCAAAAACATTGTGGGAGAGGATGGGAACAATGTTTTGTAATTAACATAGTGTTATCATCCTAAGTAGGGGTGTTACGAATATTCGCATCCGCAAATGCGGAATATTCGCATTAATTCAGACATCTGCATCCGCATTCACATCCGCATCAATCAATGCGGAGTTTTTACGGATGCAGATTCACATCAACAAGTAACTACATGTAAAGAAAGTGGGCGGAGCTAGAGTGGCACGTGCTTCGAATTTGTTTTGGTAATTGCTAACTTCATTCGGTAACTGACGAATAGGAAGGCGCACATTGTTAACAAGATTCTACAGGTTTTGTTTGTTGTGTTTATTCTCATTGTCAATAAATTATAGTTACAGTGAGTGTTTACTGTGTACTTCATAGTTTTTTGCGTGTTTAATGAATATTTTGGTATAAATATTAAGTGAAATGTCGCCACCAAATTTTACAATAGACAAAAATGATCCGGAGAAGTCGGAGTGTAAGATATGTAATAAAAGTTACTCGCGCAAGGGACGCAATACTACTTCTTTGAAAAATCACCTGAAATCAATACACCCGGAGGAGTTTTGTTTATTCCAAAGTGCGAATAAAGAAAAGGAATTGAAGAAAAAAAATTATGAAGCAGGTATGTATCGAAAATTTCGGAATATCGGATTTACAATAATGTTTTACAAACTTAGTTACGGTTAGATAAATTGATTTAATTTCATTAATAATTTACTGTTTTCATTTCAAATCATGATCATTATACTTGGTGCTAAAAGGGCCAATATCTACTGTATAAACCTTCCTTACTTTATTATATTGTAGTGTGACTAAAATATATTGTTGTTATTGGTCACATGATTTTATGTTACTTTCTATATTAAATTTAAAATTAAAAAAATGGTATTATTGAAAATATTCACTTCTTAAGCTTTTTTAGCACTAACAAGAATCCAAAGTTAGTTCCAAATTATGTTTAAAATTAAATTTAGATCCTCGCTATAAGTATAAATTTTTCAAACCAGTAACCGAAGAAAAAAATAAAAGATGAAATAATAAAGATGGTAAAAGACCATTTCGTCACTGCTTCTCCTATGTCGCCGGCGGAAAAACCAAAAAGACTGAAAATGGGAGATTCTCTCGATCCTGAACCAGGAACGTCCAGTATGGGTAAGAATACTTGCTTAAGAAGCGATCTTGCCATGTTGTTAGATTCATCGAGCGAAGATGAAGGTGAAGGAGAACCGGACAACAGTAGCCCCGATGCTCTTCTCCGCAAAGAATTAGTTATTTATCGTAACAAAAAAAGACTGGATTTAGATGAAAATCCACTTAATTGGTGGAAAGTTAACCGTTGTGAATTTAAAATTCTCTCCAAATTAGAATGCAGATATTTATCACCTCCACCAGCCAGTGTTCCCAGCGAACAACTATTTAGTGGAGCTGGGTTAATATATAATCCACTAAGAAACAGGTTGGAAGCTGAGAAGGCTGCAATATTGCTATTTATTAAATATAATTCACCAATTTTTAAGTTTAATTATTAAACAAAGATTTTCTATTATGGAACTCGAAGCTTAAAAAAATTCTGTTGTGTCATAAGTAAAACTAAAAACTTGTGTAATTTTGTTCTAAAAATATTAATAAATAAATAAAAAGTTAAAATTAAATTGATTTTCAGTTATTTATGCACTTAAAATTTAAATAATTATCTTTTTAAAATCCGCATCGAATCCGCATCCGCGGATGTGAACTTCTAATCATCCGCATCTGCATCCGCGGATGACTAAATTTTTGCATCCGTAACAACCCTGATCCTAAGGAACTGATTAGATAAGAGTTAGCTCCGCCATATTTATAGTATATTAGTTTGAAATATGAACCAAATTTCATGTCAATTGTCAATCAATCAATTTGTTACATGATCCACACTCACTCTACCCAGAAAAGCATATGCTGTTGTTGAGTTACTGCTATGGTATATTTAGTTAGGCAGTAAGAAATGTGTACCCAGTTTCATCAAAGTTGTCCCAGTGGTTCTCAAGATTTAATGTCAACAGACATCTGTACATACTTTGTAGAAATACGTGGACCAAGTTACATCAAACTTACCTCAGTTGTTTCTGGAATGTAACAATATGTCAGTTCACTTCCAGCCTATCCAGAAGATTGTAAGTTGGGATTAATTTATCACTACAGTATTATTAGTTGCCCAGTAAGAAACACTTGTACCAAGTTTAATCAAAATTGCCATAGCTGTTTCTGGAACATAACAAAACATCAGTTCATCCCCTCCCTCTCCAAAAGAGATAGGGTGAGGTTCATTGAACCCTACAATATTTTTATTCATCAAATGAGAAATATGTTTCATCAAAATCACCTCAGCCAGTACAGTTGATTTACTCCTACAGTAATTTGTGGCACAAAATGAGAAATTTGAACCAATTTTCATCCAAATTGACCCAGCCGTTTCTGGAAAATAACATTATATTAACTTACCCCAACTCTATCTAGGAAAGGGTGGGTTTAAGTTGATAGGTCTATCTCAAGAAATCTATTATTAAGGTACTTCAGATTTATCTCCTGTGTTGATCTTAGCCAGTATTTAACAACAAATACAAAAAGTACTCAATCTAAAATAGTTTGCAGATTGGATTCTTACTTTCCAGTTATGTTGTAATATTATTATACTGAACAGTGTGGACTGTATCCTAATGGGTGATACATGTACAACCTATAATAACTGTGATTGCCCTGAACGTCTGCTCTAGTAGCAGGAGCAGCAACATGGCATGGTGTTAGAGGGACATGGTGCAGAGTCCACTATCTATTCTGAAAATGACTTAAATGTTGATTAAAATTATTGCTGTCTTACTTACCATATTCATCCTAAATCCTAATTGTCAAAGTCTTGACTTAAACGTGGTTGGTTATCTACTACAAGGAAGGCCCTTTTTTAAAACTCAGTATTATTTGTTTGTAGTATCCAGAAAATATGATCTAAGGTTAAAATTCAATTCTCTCTTCATGATGTATCATAAAATTAGAGTGCATAATAACAAAAAAAAAACATATATAAAGTACGTCAAAAGAACATGTTTAATTAACTGTTCTTCACAGCAGTGTGGAGAACATAACGTATTTCCAGAGTCTACTCAATGCTGTAGTCATAGTGGTCATTGCTTATGCCCCAAGGATGCAGTGGTGGTAAGCACAGGCCATTATTAAAGGCTAGTAAAATTAAATTGACCTAGGAATGATTTTTGTCAAATAAGTCTTGTGTTAAGGGAAACACATCTTACAAGCTCACTTTCTAATACCATAGTAATTTGGTCTACACATCTTCCTTTCATCAAACTTTAAGAAAGACAAAAATGAAAAATCCATAAGTTTTCAGTTAATGGGCACAGCATATATTTCTTCCAAGTTTTATATTTAAATAGATTAATTTGCAAGCTTCTACTGCCTCAAAGTCAGTGCACTAACACATCTCTTTACCTACAAATATTCTATTTGCAGTTGTAGTCCTATCAGAAACATCCATATTGGCAATCCAGGTTCATATACATCTGAACTCTGCAAGTGCCATAAGGTGCTTTGCACCACATGCTCTCCACTATACCTACCAAATCTCTAACAAAATAAGACTAGAAAATGTACAGGTAAGTATCTTTCTAGCACCTTTTTCTTTGAGTTTATCTTTTGTGTTGTAAACCGAGACTGTTGGTGGGTGAAATATTTCCCTTCAGTCATAAATAAAAGTTGGTGTTTACATATTTGCCAGTAAATTCAGTAGAAAACTAAGTCATCAAATCAGTTGGTCAGACAATCTCATCCTAATGTCTGAACCAAATTAGTGACCTTTTCCTAAGGATTATTACATTCACAAAATGATAGTCTGCTCTCTGTGCTTTCTCAATACTAGTTTTCAATATTTAGGTATGCAAACTTTGTAGAGGATCAATAGTACCATTTTGCTGAAATATTCTTCAATATCCCAAGTAATGTTTCATTCATGAAGTCTTACTGATGTAGGTTTTAGCTAAGGCATATCTGGCAAGGGTCTGTATAGGTGTTCCTTCATCCTAAGCAGAAAAGGGTACATGTCTGGCAGGTATTTCTCTGGTTTCAGCTGGGGTGCACTGTTTACTTTTTTAACCATGTCTAGAACACTACAACTACAAGAGAGTTCCAGGTGTTGATTGGGATATTAAGCTGGGAAAGTCCTGCTGCAATACTGTTAGCTAAGTCTTCATTTAGGGATTTCATAGAGCAGAAGGTGACAGGGTCAGGGTCATAAGATGAAAGGAGAAACAGCTACCGACATGTTCAAGAGCAGATTCATATAGGCCACGCAGCAGAGTGGGCCAGTACATAATTGAAGGTGGTGACCCCGTACTACAAATAGTCACCAGGGAACAGTTAGGCATCAGCAGCACTTGTTGAGTACTTCAGTGCTATGGGTAATGGAGGTCAAATAAGGGTCAGATGCTTAAAAGTAGCTTATTGCAATGCGTATATGAATGATGTAAAGGCAAGAGGTGAAACTATAGCAATAAAGTATGAAGGTAGAGAAAAGTGGCTGTCAAATAGGGGAAGCAATTAAATTAGTGCCATAAAAGGTTCACAAAGAACAAACCAGTATATTAATGAATAATGATGAGGGAACTGTTATTCACATGCATGTCTGTGTTCTTTACCCAAGTTGAGGATAACTCATAGGTATACAACGAATTCTCATGTTCCTTAGCTGAGTTGGGAGCAAGAGGGTAGACAGTAGCCAGCAAGCAAGAGAGGGAGAGAGAAAAAAATGTAGTGGTATCAAAATAGATGTAAGATGCAAAGATAAAACTTGGGTATTAGACATCCTATGTGCAGTAGCACTGAAACATGTGAGTAGATGTAGTCAGCAGTGTGCATAGAAGTAGCGATTTAAGATAGAGAAAAAAGTAGAAAATAGATTTTTTCGCTTATGGTTTGATGTCGAATGATTAGAGGCAGGGAAATACTGGAGGTAAGGAATTCAGTTATGGCTTTTTGAAGAAACTATCCTGACATTCTGCTGGAGTGATTTTTGGAAACAATGGAGAACTGAGGATTTGAACCCATATCCTCCTGAATGCTTTACTGCTCTAACATCACACTTCATGAGAAAAGAGAGACAGGTGTAGCGTGGAAGACAACAGCATAAGCTGACGTGCCCTAAAGCCGGAACAACAACAGCATAAGTGCCATATATGTGGCAGAGCAATAATTGAAGCAAACGATGAGGTGTATGCTCAGAAAGGCTAGGTATAGGTAAAGTGAAAGGTACAGCACATACAGGGAAAAAAAGTGTACTAGGTTAAACCACAGCAGCTGTTTGATTGGCTCTTGAATCTAACATACCCATCTCATGTCTCATTAACACTCGGAGAAAATGGATGTATACTCTGCTCCTAGAATGTTAGCTATGGCAGGAATATGCAGAGGTGTTCCATCGTCGTAAGCAGAACGGAATACAACACACCCAACAGTGTATTCTGAATATTTCAACTGAAAATACCAGCAAAATGATGAAAATCATTAAAGGCTGTCAACTGGGCAGAAGAAAATTATACCTAATTAATATTTGGTGTTAAAGACAAAGTATCCTTAACATGTACCACCTTTAACAGAAAGTAATACTCCTGACTTAATATTTACGCCAGAAAATAGTTTCTTGAACCTCAATTTGATTTATCTGATTTATTGTAGAAAGGAAAGCAACTGCTGAAAAGCATCTTTCTTGAGGATATACAAAAAAGTACGTATTCCAATGATGTAAAAACAAAGAGGAACTATACCAGCAGTATATTGCAACTATAAGCTCTGAAGTTCTTGGATCACTCAGCAAATTCAAAAGAGAAAAATGAAAATTTAGATTTCAGATACTCAAGCAGAAAGTTTTGGTCGCTGCTGACAAATCAGAAAGCTGGTTTCTCATATTTCAACCAAGTCAGTATTGTCTGTTCCAAGACCGGAAGACAATTTCAACTAGGAATGATGAAACAAAAGTTGAAAGAAATCTTTGACTCTCAGTGCCTTTTCCTTGAAGAAGTATCATGTGCACTTTAGAATATGAAGTCAGGAGATGCTCCCTGATTTGACTGAACTCATAGTAAGTTTCGGATAAATTGAAAGTGTCATGGGATTTCAACCATACTTTTATTTTCATGGAATGGTATTCACACGATGTATTTATTTTATTAACAGACAGAGATGTGAGTGAAATGAAATGCTCAGTACAACATAAATAATGGGATATGTTTAAAATCAGTGTGTGTTAAATTAATTCACACTCGATGAGGAACGGACCTTGAGACAGTCACTTATCCATGGTGAAGAGGGAAATTTCCTTGAGGCAGGTATTCACACATTCATCTCAGACTGTCACTTGAATTTTTTTTAAATTTATTTATCTATACATTCAAATGGTTCATTCTCTAGAGTCTACAACGAACCGGTATTTTAATACTATAGTAACATTTTATATTTAACAAAATTTTGAAAGATAAAGACAATTCCTATATATTAGGAACATGGTACAAATAATTAACTATTTTTATTACACAGAGTGAATTATCACAAACTGTTACCCACTAATACTAAATAACTAAACATCTTGAGTTTTCAGAAGTTCGGTCAACGCTGGCATCTGTTGAAGAATAAGATTCGGTAAATTCCAGAAGTCATACTTTCGGCATCAGCATTCCACTTAGTTGTTTATATCTCGTCCGTTTAGGATATCTTGAGTAATTACTTAAATAGTTTGCTGTATTCTGACAGGTTGATGGCTATGCTGAAGATGATACTGCTCCTGGCTGCATCTGCCAGCTTGTTGAGTTCTTCCTAGAGCAGGTTGTCTTTCAGAATTTTCGTGATAGTTTTTCCTGTGAGCTTCACTCTGTACTGTTTGATTTGATCATCAACTAAAGTACATTCAAACAATTTATGATAAGGTGTTCCTGGGGCAGGGCCGGCGTTTGGGGGGAGGGGGGGATAAGCGGGTCAAAACAAGATTGTGCCCATTGTCGCCTGGCCATTTTGCAGAACTAAAAAAAAGGTCGCCCTAGCGCCAGCCCTGTCCTGGGGATCCGCACATGCATAGATCATTCTCTGCCCTACTGATCCTGTGGAGATATGTTTCATATGGTCCATGACCAGTGAGGGAATGTATCAACCCTCGGGATGGATTCAAGTGCTTCATACGCATCCTCTCCCTGATGTCAGGAAGAATTTCAAATACTCTCCTTCCTGTTTCAGAATTGTTCCAATGCTGTTGCCATTCATGTAAAATACAATTTTTAATGCCCATCTTCATGGAAGCCACTTGACCCAGAATCTCAGTTATCTTGTCTGAGTTTCCTTTTCATAGCCAGTAACATGCTGCTATTTTTCTTATTTCCAGATCTAAAGGACATATTCTGAGAATGACTGTAAGTGCATCAGTAGGGATACTTGCGAATGCACCTGTAAGACGCAAGAGAATTCCTCATTGCATTTGTCTGATATCCCTTGCAGGTTTAACCAATCTTAACCTATGCGCCCATGTGCTTGCTCCATAACTTACTATAGCTGAGGTAATGGCACCGTGATATAGTGGGATTAGAAATCTTCTTTGCCCAATACTAATTATCTTATTCATTGCTGCAATTGTTCTTTGGCATATATAATCAATGTGATCATTAAATTTCTATGGTCATCCAGAACAGGGGTGGATCCAATGGGGGGGAGAGCTAGGGGGCTCAAGGCCCCCCCCCAAAAGTATCTGGGTCCACCCCCGACACTGTAGTTGTGAGACCCTTTTTTTTTTTAGCTCTACCGATTTCAGGCCCGAGGAGGCTATAAATACTACCTTTTTCCCGACTCAAGCCCCCCCCCCCCCCAAAGCCAAAATCCACTGAACGCAAGCCCTCTGAACCAAAATTCACTCAAGCCAAGCCCCCCCCCCCAAAAAAAAAACAAAATCCTGGATTCGCCCCTGATCCAGAATAACACCTAAGTATCTTACTGTTTTGCATATTTTAATGGAATTTTCTCCAAGCTTCACAGTGGGGTTGCGTTTCAATGTTCCTTTCATCAAATTGTATTGGGTTTTTGTTGGTGCTAGCTGGAGCTTAACTTGTTTACACCAGCATTCCATTACTTTCATTATTTCTTTGGTGTTTGCATCGATCTCTCTTCCATTATTTCCTCTAACTAGCAGCAAAATATCATCTGCGAAGGCAAGGAATCCTTCAAGCTCTGCCAGAGCCATGAGTCTATTAAGGATAGGTTCCAGAGCAATCTGTGGTGGCTCTTTGTGAAAATGGGGTTATTATGGCCGTATAGTCCACTAGTGGGCATTATGATTGGTTTGGGAGGTGTTATTAAAGCATCTTAGGATTTTAGGCTATCGTCCTAATTATAACAGATTATCTATTTGTGGGCGCAAAGATGTTATTTGACAGGATAAGGATATTTGACACCAGGGCGATCATTCATATAGCAGGGATCCCAAACTGCTCTAACAGTGATATTTATTATAGTTCTTACCTTGCCGATCTATCACAATCTCTTCCACACAATTATCTGAAATAACTTGGATCCTAACCTAATGGCTGTAAATGACTGAGGCGACACAACTGATTCTTTAAACAAGTACTTTAATTATAAAAGCCTAACCATACATTTATCCACAAATCTATCCAACTTTATGCCAATAGGAAATAATACGCAAGCATGGCTACAATGTTACCAACTGACTAAATGAATTAATAGCTTCTTCAAACCAATATAACTGAACATGGCTTTACTGATAAAATATGAATGACTGAATAATTAATGATCCCGAATGTAACACTTCATTACTAAATAAGATTATCACGAGGCATTACGAAATTATTGTAAAAATGGCAAACAACTCGTTTAAGTTACACAGACTGAATAATTTATCTAACATAGTTTATCTAATCAAGCAATAACTAATATGAGACAATGCAAACGAAGCATGGCTTTGCCAAGTGCCGAAGGCACAGACAAGACATACGTCTTACCTTCTACATAGCTGCTGGCAGAATCGTCAATCACAGAATATTCTATGCATGCAATAAAGATGATGAGTTATCCAACATAATAATTGTTTAAAATGTTCCTATTTATTTACATTGAGCCTAAACAGTGATGTGCTGAACGAAATCTACCCTTGGTTGGTGAATACTAGAGGAGCCAACATGATCCTAGAGGGGTAGCAAGTCAACGAGCTGATTTAGGACAGATTATGTTCGAATCTGTTGAGGTGACAGGTCAGACTTGGGCTGGCAGCTTGAAATAAATACCCAGTGCTTAAGTTTTCAAGTTGCAAAAAAGAGTTAGGTAGACTTATATATTCTCAGACGATGCTGCATCTGAGAATATATTTTTCCATTGTGCACTGGTGACTATTTCAACTGCCAATGGTTTGATAATAGACTTCATCCAATTTTAAAGTATTTTCACACATACTATACACTTCTGCAACCCAAGTGATGTCCTGAGTGGAACAATCTGCCTGATAAAGAGTATCTCTTATAAGGTAACCTAAAATTTTGTAACTGTGTAACAATATATGTTCCCAGAACCGCGAGTTAAATTGAATAGCATTGGATATTATTTTTTATGTCAGTTATCAAGTTAAATGAAGCTAGAATTCAGATTTTTACAGTTTTGAGAAAGTATCTGAACAAGGATGTATTTTCTGTTGTGTCATTCTCAAGCATTCATCTCGAACGATATTTAAAAAATGAATAATAAATCAGGGAAAGCAGATAGCGAGTTCAAAATCGCTCAGTAGGCATTTTGGAATACGTACAATCATTTAAAGCCACTTTCTGAGAGATAGCTTTAAGAGCTTCGAAAATATTAATTAGTTAAATTCTGTTTTATTTCATCCTTTTAAAAACAGTAAACATACCTTGTTAGATATAAAATAAAAGAGCAGTCAATTAGAAGTAAAATGAAAGTTGTTTCGAGTTTGTAGCTGTAAAATTGTAAAAGTTATTAACAAGTTTTAGGGATCTCAGAAAATAATTTGAAGCTATGAAATTTTTTATAAGGATTAAAATTAACATTTTTTTTAGATGATCTAGCTACTGCCAAAATTTTAAGAGTGATAGGAATATTTTAAGTCATCAAGGTCAAAAAGATGATGCAAATTATGAGTGAGATCAGACATTTGATCAGTTTATCAGAACCCAGAAGTCTTTGTATTTTCACAGGTGTTTCTATATATAGCAGCCTTGGATTTTCCTCTCTCCTCCCCCCCCCCCCCCAGGTTCAGTTGAAGAGTGACTACATTACTTGGTGTCGTGATGTAGACGCTGGCCACTCTTGCAGAATTAGTTAGCGCACGACTATGTTAGTTTGTGGCGCAATGCAGCCCCCAGTCTGCCAGGTTCTGTTAGGGAGTGACGATGTATCTTTGAGGCAGCATTTTACACCATGTGGTACGGCAGAGTAACTTAAGTGTCGGTCATCAGCAGACAAGTTGAACTTTAGGGGAGTGTGATGAAATTTTATCTGCTTACATGCATCAGTTAGTTCTACTTTGAACAATGGGGTTTGGTCTGTCTCTGTCTGGTTAATCGAAACTGCATTTTCATATCTTTAGAGACACTGTCTGATGCCAATTTAGTTTTGTGACTTTGCTAAAATTTGAAGAATATAGTGATTATCTACCAGAATATGCCAATGTCTTTTACTATCTGTTACCTTTCCTAGTTTGGGGTATAATCAAGCTAAGTGGCGACCAAGTTAATGTTGCAAAGCATGAACTAAAATAATCCATGGCATTATCATGGTTACAGTTGAGACTGAAGGTTTTGCACTAACCCCAGTGAAATTTTTCTTTCTTAGTAATTTTTAAACTAAACAATTAGGCATTATACAAAAAGAAACAACAAGTGTGGATGGAACATTCCATTATATGTCTTCATTAGTTGTTCTTAATATACTTCATATTTTTTTTTTAAGTCATGATGATTTCAATTGACATGATTATAAAGTTTTCATTTTACTTTATAATGTTTATTGGTAGAATGTAATGACAGTTAATGCAGGATGCAGGGTTTTTATTTTAAAATATTTTTATTGTTTATGGAACTTAAATTCGCCTCCTGTCTGTCGGTCATGTGTTTTTATAAAATACATGGTCATTGGACAACGTTTTAGCCTACCTGTGCTTATAAAATCAATTCAAGCACCTCTCTCATCTGTAAATAATGATAATAATTAATGAAAATGAGTAAATATAAATAATTATCAATCAAGAGAAGAAACAGCACTTCAAGGGCAATGTGATAGAATACAGGGTACAGTAAGATTCTTCAGTAAGAGGAGAAAAGTGAAAATGGAGTGGAATAGGATGTGAATCAGCACCTTCAATAATTCACCCTTAACACAATATCAAGATAAACCACACAGATATCTAGGGAAAATAGGAAACTAAATACTTTCTAACTAGGAAGTATGTGTAGATGCAATACTAAGAGAAAATTATCATCTGGTCCTTAGCGTGACTGTAGATCAGTCAATCCAATATGTGGCAGGATTGCAAGCTGAAATGATTTAATGAAAATATAGAAGATTATATAACTCTTTCCACAATGACAACTGTGTGGATAGAAAGTCTACCAACTAGTATTCAGTTTTAACATTTTCTTTTTGTTACCATGCTTTGTAAGTATACATAATAAGTGTCCCATACATTCTCAGTCCTTTGTCATTGTATCAATTGAAATATTTTTTAAGCATGTGGATAGCACATTTTAAACAAATTGTAGATAAATCCATTAATTATCTTTATCATTTGCCTTACTTAAAATCAAGTTATCAGATTTCACTCCTTATGCAGATCCTTGATGTTTACATCCAGAAAATCATAAAAGATAATTACACACTTCTATTTAGAAATGAGTGTAAGTTCCTAAATTAGATGCAAACAGGAACACATTCTCCAATGTAATAGATTTTAAGGATCAAAGCATTTAATCCAAGATAACAATTCTTTATAGATTGCAGTATGTATAGAATTTACAGTATAGGGGAACTGATGGCACTCACAAGTCCCCAGCTTGTAGAAATACTTAATTATTATTTCTAAATTAATCAGTCTTGATCACGGTATAAGCCATGAAGAAATATTTTTCTTATATTCTGAATTAAAATGGTAGTAATAAATACACTGCCATTTTGAAACATTACTATATCATAGTCTTTGGCCTATAATATTACTACCTGGCAATCGGAACTTCTAATTTTTCCCTGGTTCTTATAAAATACAGTCGCCTCAGTCTGATGGTTATTGGAATAAAAATATTGTTTATTTTTTATCCACACACTTTAATAAATCACTAGGCTCAGAATTGTCCTACCACCAGACTGGTATTTTTCCACAAGTTCAATTACAATACAAGGAACTATCATTATCCGAAGATTGCAAGTCCTTTGGCCAAAAAATGAGACAAGTTTATATTAACTAGTCACATTAATTTCAATTCAGTACATAAATAAACAGTTTTCTTTCATCACCCTATATATAATGGCGGCGATAGTCCACCATAAGTGATAATACACATATTTCTTTTCCAACACAGTTTTTTTTTTTTTTGTCCGCCGACACAGCTCTATGAGTTATTTTAGCTTGTCATAATATAATTATAAATTCACACACTTTAAACATAAACAAAAACTTTATCACCACACAATTCCATCCGGATAAGTTCTCACTACTCCAGCAAACATCACAGAACCTACTAGAATACATTATCAAAGATTATATTTTTACAATCAATCCAACAATACCGATCTGCAGCAGTCAATAGTATCCTTGAATGTTCCAGAACAATATGATATAATAATTAACCAAAAATAATAATAAAAAATAAGGTGGGCCTTTAATTAGTAATATGACAAGCTATGGTCACATGACTGCACCTGATGCATATATTTTTCTTCTAGGCCAAACTTTTCAGAGCTTTCAAAACCTGCTAAATTAATTAAAAAAATTAACAGCTTTATCACGTTTCTCTATTTTAATATTAAAAAATCTATTCTATTCTCTGGGTATGAAGCACATAATACCTAACTCATTTGTGTTCACTGCAGTACAACTTGCACTAGTATCTCCTGCAACACAGTATCTTCAAAACTTCATAACAACAAGTTGAACTTTCTTCACTTAAAATCTAAAGAATCCTACCTTTTGCTGCTGAATCCCATATCCTGGTTAGCTTCAATACTACTCTTTCATGGCATAGGCTACTATGTTTTGTGCAAAACCAATAATCCTTCTGAGGTCTGCAGAATGAGAACTGGTCTTGCAACACAAGAGAGCTTATAGACACTCTTCAAATCTCAAATAAAGTGAATCCCTGAATTTCTTTCAATTCTGCTACCTTCTTCTGGTGGCCTTTATACCCCACTTTAATCACAATTACATATTGCCAATCCAATGCAACCTGTGTATAATTATTATTACTTGCTGCCCTTTAAATCTCTTTTTCTTCTTTTATAGATTATTAAAAAAGAGTTTGTCTCATTCTTGCGTTTTGTGTGATAAGCGCTGGTGAATTTCCGTTCTCAGGATCCAAGTTTTTTGAGAATAAGAGACACACCTGAGCAATTTTTGTTGGATCTCATCAAGATTATTACATCAATATCATGTCTAAGCTACCTTGCAACATTTCATTATTATTATTTTTTTATATATTTAACCTAAACTTATCACACACTATATTTCTTCCCCTCACCCCTTTTAGATTAACTTCTTATTTCCCTTCCCCTTAACAACTACAACATAAAAAAGAAAACACTGAAAAGATTTTGGTCACAATCACAGACCATGAATTTTTTAGAAAACATTAGAGATCATCACTCTGGGATAGAAAATACAGAAAAATGAATGGCTGAAAACATTATTGTTGTTTACAGAAATTATCAAAACATAAAATAAGTTTTAAAGCATACTTTATTTTTAAATACACTTTTATTAGACATATTTTCCAAACCATTTGTGGTCTGACTTTGATTTATGTTTTCTGTACCCGCCTAAGTTATTCTGTATGATGTATTTTAAAGTGTACGGGTTAACATTCTCTCGCTCCTTACGCTCTTCTTCTTCTTTCATACTTTGAAGTATTTCATGGCTAACAACTTTTGCCTTGAAAGGTAATTTTTCAGCTAACATTTCCAAGAAGCCTTTAACCTGAAATCAAAGCATGCAAATCAAGCTCAGAGATAAGAACAATTCTGCCATTTCTTTATCTTAATATTAGTCAGAACATAAAATATATATGCTAAGCAAAGAAGCAGATTCATTAACAGATATCAATGGCTCTTCAAATGGTTTCATGAGCTTTATCTCTCTGATTGTGACATGTTTGTGACCATAACTATAAAATTATGATGGCTGAACTAAAATTAAGTTCATTACTTTCTAAGGAAGCTAAGTATTTTATAGATATTGATGATACCCTGATAACCACTCAAAGAAGAAGGTTTGAAACAGATGCTGCAATTTTCATGAGATTAGGAGAAACCTATGACTGAAATCATCTTAAGCATGTGGTTTATTGTCTGAGGAACAAAGGGACTCAACAAGGTATGAGGGAAGTGACAATCAAATTTATCAGGATATCATGCTGGGTCACAATCTGTCCTTCAGAAAGCACTGTGAAGAACTGAAGTGTAAAATTAATTCAAGGAACAGGTTATCATTTGCCAGCCTTGGTTTTGTTTTGTTTCCAAGGAGTACTGAGCACTAATGTGGTGAGCATGTACTCATACAAGACAAGTTGCAATGCGTTTGAATAAGAAAGTCTGCTTATTAAAAGGTTGCTTGAGACTAATCCCACTTCACAAACTCTATCCACCAGAAGATTTGCAAACTAAAGCAGAAAAAACAGTTGGGAAGAGAATTACCATAGGTACTCAATATACAACTACATAATAGCCATACCTCCTTTTAAATCTAGAAAGTTTATCCAGAGAACAGGGCTACTGGATATCAGGCATATGTTCTTGAGGAAAGAATCACAATTCAAGAAATTTTTTAAAAAAATAGACAGAAAGTACAATATTCCGCCTGGAAAGCCTTAAAATTGGTTAAGAACAAGAAGCAACTTGTCAAACTGGAAATATGAGGAATGTAACTATACATATTTCCAGGACCACTACATATCATTAACTGCCTAAACATGGTTGTCTCCTATACTATGGAGGATATCTTACCAATAACAAGGCAATAAAAGCATTGAAGAGGAATAAGTTAATATTTTTCTCCTGCACACAGACAGCAAGATGTTTCAACATTTTTCTTGATCAACTGCCTATGTGTCATTTGAAATATAATTCAGACAAATATAGCCACTAAATTACATTATGTCCTATCTATCTACAGTACTATAAAATATTTATAGTAAAGCTGTTGAAATAAACGATAAATTATTTTTTATTAAAAATTATTTAATTTATTCAAGTGTTATTCAATTTCATAAATTGTTTCAAAAACAGTTGATGAAACAATTCACGCACAGCATAAAAATACTGACTATTCATATTCAATACACTTTCACAACTAACAGAGTTGTAAGTATGAAATCATCTTAAGAAAACTGAATGAGTAAAATTCCTACACCACATTACAAATATTTCAACCTTGTAAATAATGAAGAATCTACTAAAGCTCAGAACAAAACTTAATTCAGTACTGCAATCAACCTCATTTCTGTAGAAAAGTGCCCATGATACAACATTATCTCCAAGAGAAAATGTGGAACAGCAGAGTACACGTTTTGTATATTGGGCCAATCATCCTTACAACCAAATAATCACTGTAAGTACAACTAGTCTGGATTGTTGGAGAAACTATGCTGCATTTATTGCTATTACTACTCTTTCGTTGAGCAATCCGCTTTATTTGTGTGGTTTAAGAAGGAAAAGGTGCTCCAAAATGTGAATTGAAAACCACGTTTTACACATTTTTATTCAGAGAGCATTTGGAAAATTTGAATTCATTTGTTGCATTATATATATACATGTGTATATTACATTTTATAGTATGCATCAGTCACATCATAGTAATTGTTGCCTACTGATCCAATAATAAATCTCCACTGTTGAAACTTTCACAAGGATTAATTTGCCTGATTAACACTGACAAGGCATTAGTTTCAGAGGGAGATGCTAGAATATATTTCTTAAACTTTGTTGGTAGAGTTATAGAACTTTTATCTACCTCTATGAGTTATCATTGGAAACAACCTCTGGGCTTGTGCTATCTGTTCCTCTCCAAAGATGTAAGTATAGCTTCTAAGACAGGCAATATTTTGAATGGAATCAGATATGACTGGTCTGGATTTTTATGACTGGTCTGCAATATATCTCTCAGGGTCATTCCATGTGAATTCAACCAAAAAAATGACATTTTGACACCCACCGACACAGATTTTGATGAAACTTGGTGAGTTTAGAGTTTAGTCCTATATAGAAAAGCATCAATATCAATTTTTTGTTCTCAATTTGGTTTAGTTTTCATTTTACAGCCAATCGAAATTTTGAACGTTTCGTATTTTCCAAATTCTGCCGATTCCGTTCTTCGAAAGTAAAATAATTTATATTTTTAAATTAATTAATAAAATGACGCCAATGCAACTATATTATGTAGGTTTATTGCTGTATGTGTTTGTAAAACCAAAGTAAATTTTGAAATAGATTCGTCGCTGATGATGCCTCGATGAGAGGCGAAACGCGTACGGCAATAAACCTACATAATACAGTTGCATTGGCGCCATTTTATTAATTAATTTACTGAGCAACTGTGGAAAAATGGCCTACAACAACATTGCATCAATTTATATTTTGTTTATTTATCAGTCAATTTTTATGAAAATTTACAGTAGTATTAATGAAAGCATGAGGATTCCAGAAAAAAATATGCATAATTCCAAATAATATTTTAAAAATAGGAAAAAAAAATAATTTTCATGAATTTTATTCTGAAAGTGTGTAATACGTTAAAGTCAATGTCAACCAAAGGAAATATAATAACTCCAAAAAATTATTTATTCCTAATGATCTTACAATTGTGTTGTATCATTAAAAATAATAATTACTTTTTAGTTTCTTTATACATAATTTTAAAATTAAATATAATTTTTGAAAAATTTTCATTATCCAATTTGTTTACTTAACTACACATTATTTGCTGGAAAAGAGATTTGTAAACATAATTTTTAAAATGTTATTTCGTTAAACATTGGGTGTCTATCAGATCGGCTTGTTATTTCTATTATTTACAAAAGACTTTTTTATCTGCTTTTTTTCAGAAATATTGATTCAACTTAAATTTATTTACCAACTTCTTTTATGTAATACTAGCTTGTACCCGCGACTTCGTACGCGTGGATTAAGACTTTTTATCCTGGATTGAATATAGAAAGTTATTGGTAATGAAAGATTGGTCCCAAACAATATCGAGTCGGCATAATATGACAGGAAAGCTATCACTATATCACTCTACTGTCGAACTTGTTTCTTGAAGAGAATCAATTTCCAACATATTTCTGTAACCATTCGATAAGGTCTCAAAATTTCGTGACTACAACTGTTAATCATACTGGAAAAAAATGTCCTGTGCACTTCAAACAGATTTTCTTATCAAATTCCATCAACATCGATATAGCCATTTAGTCGTCAAAACTTAACAAAAAGACAGAGACTTACTTCCGTATTTATAATATTATTACTGCGGTTCACACACACACACTGACTGCGAACAATACCTGACGGATCACTATAACGTAAAAAAGTGCCCACCTACAGCATTGCAAGACTACCTATGATTTGACTCGCATTGCACCCCTAACTTTGTGTTATCTACAGTTTAACATTCAATCCGAATAACCTATGGCACAGGCGTGACTCTTACGATCAAAAACAATTTTTAAAAATCTTAGCCTCCACGGAGATTTGAACCGGACACCAAGACCCAAACATTTGTAAGCAAGCGCTTTAACCACTTCGCTGTCTGACCGCTACATGGAAAAATAGTCCAGAGACGACCATATTGAACGTGTCTGTCTATCGCCGTTCAATAGTATTTCGAAATTATAACTAACTTGTGTTATTTATACAGATAAGTTTTCAACCAAATGTAGATAGTATTTTTCTCCTTGTTTCAGTGTGCAAAGTTCCATCGAGATCGGATGAAAACTATGGATTTGTATGAAGAACAAACAAACAAACAAACAAACATACATACATACATACATTCATCTTTTTATATATAGATGGATAGATAGATTACTGCACATCACACACACACACACTGACTGCGAACAACCCCTGAGGTATCAATATAATTTACACCTACAGCATTGCAAGACTACCTACCTACGATTTGCCTCGCATTGCATCCCTAAATTTGTGATATCTGCAGTTTAACATTCAATCTGAACAGCCAATGGCCCAGGCGTGACTCTTACGATCAAAAACAATTTTTAAAAATCTTTGCCTCTTCAGAGATTTGAACTGGAGACCACAACCCCAACGTGTTCATGAGCAAGCGCTTTAACCACTTAGCTGTCTGACCGCTACACGGAAAAACAGTCCAGAGACGACCATATCTAACGCTGTACGATCGTAATTTTTCACGGCGTTGAATATTAATATATATTTCTCGGGCTTCCAGCCGTGTTAAGATGTCACAATTGTGGGACATTTCGAAGGTGTCCTTCTCTGCCTTCATTCTCAACCAAATTTCAATGATTAACTGTTTGTTTATTCAGCTGCTGCTACGGAAACGGTGGAAGACAAAAACCAACACAACGCGATTACATCACCCGCTCTACTGCTCGTTACCGACGCGAAACTGTTTCAGAATTTTAATTGCCGGGTTCCAGGCCGCACTGAGTTGATAACCAGTGTCCCTGTTGACTAATAAATCAGCTGATCTTATTTCTACAGCCTCAGCAACAACAACAACAATTTTAGCCAAGGTCAAAGATTTTTGGGCCAGCGTTATTACAGAGGCTGTAGAAATAAGATCAACTGATTTATTAGTCAACAGGGACACTGGTTATCAACTCAGTGCGGCCTGGAACCCGGCAATTAAAATTCTGAAACAGTTTCGCGTCGGTAACGAGCAGAAGAGCGGATGACGTAATCGCGTTGTGTTGGTTTTTGTCTTCCACCGTTTCTGTAGCAGCAGCTGAATAAACAAACAGTTAATCATTGACATTTGGTTGAGAATGAAGGCAGAGAAGGACGCCTTCAAAACGTCCCACAATTGTGACATCTTAACACGGCTGGAAGCCCGAGAAAAATATATTCATATCTAACACGTCTGTCTCTCGCCATCCAGTAATTTTTCGAAAGTATAATACAACATGTATTATTTATACAGAAAATTTTTCACCCAAATGTAGACAGTATTTTTCTCCTTGTTTCAAAGGATAAGTGTGCAAAGTTTCATCGAGATCAGATGAAAACTGTTGATTTGTATGAAGAACAAACAAAGTCCAGTGCCCTCCCTACAGATTTTCTCGTCAAATTCCGTCAATATCGATATAGCAATTTAATTGTCAAAACGTAACATAAGACAGAGACTTACTTCCGCATTTATAGTATTCCTACTGCAGATCACACACACACTGACTACGAATCACCCCTGATGGATCAATATAACGTAAAAAAAGTGTACATCTACTGTATTGCAATTGCCTCAGATTGCACCCTTAACTTTGTGATATCTACAGTTTAAAATTCAATCCGAATGACCTACGGCCCAGGCCTGACTCTTACGATGAAAAACAATTTTTTAAAATCTTAGCCTCCAGGGAGATTTGAACCGGAGACCACGACGTTTGTAAGCAAGCGCTTTAACCACTCAGCTGCTAGTCCACTATATGGAAACACGGTACGGAGATGTCCATATCCAATGTGTCTGTCTATCGCCGTATTTTGAAGTTATGAGAGAAGGTGTGTTATTTATACAGATAATTTTTCAACCAAATATAGACAGTATTTTTCTCCTTGTTTCAAAGGATAAGTGTGCAAAGTTTCATCAAGATCGGATGAAAACAGTGGATTTGTATGAAGAACAAACAAACAAACATACATTCATCTTTATATATAAAGATGATGATTAATATTTTATTAACCTTTATAGATTCAAGTTTATGTGGATTTGACAAAAAGAAATTGCTTATATATACAATCCATAATATTTAAGAAAAATTTAAATAAAAAATAACATACTTAAATTTTTGGCTATTAATTTCCATTGAATGGTTTCCTGGATATAGTACTATTTAAATTCTTTAATCTGTCTCATCCTTTCTTGGATCATCCTCATACAGTCTGTACAAAATTGATAGACTCTTCCAATTTAGGGTCTATAATTTTAGAGGAGAAGATGCATTTAGCAGATTTAATGTTTCTTTTCTAATTTAGAAAATTCTTTGGGTGGAAATCCTATATCATCACTATCATTGACTTAAAGTCTCCTTTTTAACAGTATCATCTTGGCCTAAACATTCCTTTTCATCGCTACTCGGATCTTTACTTTCTTCACTTTTCAATAAAAGATTTCTACAGGATGAGCAGAGTTTCTGATCTGGTTTGATTTTGTATCCTTTTGACATTATGATTTCACTCTGCTGAACATTTATTACACACGATGCTTTCTAAATAGATTTTTTTATGTCTTTTGATTGGAGCACAACATAGTTTTTGTAGAGATTCAAACTTTTTAAGAAATATACTTTTGTGATGCAGACAAATAGTATTGTTCAGATTCAGTTCTTAGCTTTATAAGAATTTGTTCAACTTCACACAATTTATTAACATTTTCTACAGCTTTTTTTGGTGCATAACTAAATTGGTAACAATCAATTAATAATAACTCTCCCACACTGCACTTATCCTCCATTTTTCTTGCCAAACCACATAAACATAAGCAGCTCTAAACACAAACAATAACTAGATACACACTGAAAAAGTATAAGACAGGACTGATATTATCAGATTGACTGGCCACTGAACAATGCCTTCAGCCAATAGAGAAGAAAGGAAAAGGGAAATCCCCTCAGTATAAAGGGGAATAGCCTTTTACTGAATTATGATTGGTGTAGAAAAACCCCTTTATGTCTCAGTTTTGAATTAGGAGAAAATTATATAAGCTGGAAGAAAGATTACAAGACAACACTTTTGAATAGGCTGCTATGTAATGTGTGCTGTAAGAAGTAGCAGTTTTGTAATAAAAATAAAAATTAAAAGCATTTTATGAGCAATTTTTTAAGGATATTTATATTTTTAAATACATTCATTTACTTGGAGGAAAATATATAAACAAAAAAATAATTAATAAAATTTTAAAAAAATGTAGATATATTTTTAAGGTAAAAACATAAAGAAATCAAAATGCCATTAATATTTTTTTTTTAATGTCGGAACACACTTCTAAGATCATTAGGAAAAAGAAATTTTTTGGGTTATTATATTCCCTTGATACTGACTTTAACGTATTGCACACATTTCGAAAAAAAATTTATAAAATTTCTATTTTCTATTTTGAAAGTATTACTTTGAATTTATTCATAATTTTTTCTGGAATCCTCATGCTTTCATTAATATTACTGTAAATTTTAATAAATATTGAATGAAAAATAAATGAAATAAAAAAATTTCTCAATCAAAGAGCAGAATCATTAGAATTAGGAATGTATCAAATATTCAAAATTTTGATTGGCTGTAACATGAAAACTAAACCAGATTGAGAAGAAAAAATTGATGTATATACTTTTCTGTATAGAAAGATTAAACTCACCAAGTTTCATCAAAATCCCAGTTGATGTCATGGCTTGGTTTATTCAGACATGGAACGACCCTGCAAGCAGGTATTGATACACCTCTGTCACCAGTTGCTCCATATCTTTTCATGTTTTTATCTGCAGCATCTTTAAACATCATGGAAGGTTATTTTGATTCATCCTTTTTCATATTGTTTTAACAATAACAACTCAATTTTCAATTCAAACATCTAATACTATATTGTGAATACCTTACAAAACAAATTTCTCACAAACCTGAGGTAAAATTATAATTCACCAAAGCCATTCCAAAATCGTGTTACAGTTAATGTATTACTAGACGACCCGTGCGAAAATTTCACGAATAAAATGCGATGAATAATGAGGTTGAATGCTTGTAATATAATGAAAAGTAGAACCGCACTTTTGTAGCATTTTTTTTTTTTTTAAATTGTAATAGGTAGGCATCAAAATACTCGCAACATATTATGAAACAGTTAGGAAAATTCAAAACACACTGTATTTATGACAAACTGTCACTGACCTTAACAGAATAAAACCAATCTGAACAAAATGCACACATATCAACATCTCTGAAATATTTGTTGCTGTGAGAGTAAAACATTTAAAATGGAATTGTATAGCAAAACGACAGTGTTTCCGTAACAGAAAAAAAATATCTGAAAAGCTACTTACTGAATTAAAAAAAGTTTATTGACATCTCAGCAATATCCGTTGCTGCAATCTAGAGACTTGGCTCTGAACAGTCTCATACGCGCTACCACTTCAAGCACCAAATTCCGAAAAATTCTTTTTTAATTTATGACTGGAGACCTTAATTTTTAAAACGATATGTCGTTTATCGATTTCGGCTCGGTATCGAAGAAGATAAATGGCTTGTAATAATAATAAAAATCACATTGTATAAATAATATTGATACTTTTGCCCTTTAAGGGTCGACTTCCAAAAAATTCCTTTTATAAAATATGGTCGGCCAAAGCAGCCACCTTAGTCTTTAAAATGATACCTCACTTATCAATTTCGGTTAGTTATCACGCGAGGTAAAAAAAAAAAAAAAAAAAAAAAAGTTTTGAGAAATGATGATATTTTTGCCTCCTAAGGGTTGTATTTGGAGAAAGTTTTTTCTTAAAATATGATGTGACCAAACAGATAATTTAATATTTAAATTGATACCTCATTTATTAATTTTGGATAGGTATCAAAGGAAATAAATAGCTGATGATAGAAAAATGTGTTGTAAAAATATGAATACATTTGCCATCTAAGGTTAGGATTTTTAAAAATTTCTTTCTTAAAATGTGGTAATGGAACCGAAGACATTACTAAGACCTCAATATTTTAAATGATACCTCATTTATCAATTGTGTTTAATTGTCAAGGGAGATAAATCGCCCGAGATAAAAAAAAATTGAAATTTTTGCCCTTTAAGGTTCGAATTACGAAGCATTCCTTTCTTAAAATATAATGTTATCACTGCGGAGAACTCTTTCTTTAATATGATACCTCATTTATCTATATCGGTTAGATATTGAGGGATATAAATAGCTCGTGACACAAAAATGCGTTATAGAAAAATCTATACTTTTTCCCTTTAATGGTTTAATTCCAAATAAATTCTTTCTTAAAATATGCTGTCATAAAGCTGAGATGTTACTCCTCATAATCCCACTTCATTTATCGATTTTGGTTAGATATCCAGGGAAATAAATGGCTCGAGATACAAAAAACGCATTTTAGAAAAATTGACATTTTTGCCCTTTAAGGGTCGAATTACCAAAAATTCCTTTGTTAAAATATAACATTACCACGGCGGAGACCTCAGTCTTTAATATGATACATAATTTATAAATATCGGTTAGATATTAAGCGAGATAAATTCCTCGTGACACAAAAACGCATTTCAAAAATATTGATTCTTTTACCCTTTAAGGGTTGAATTCCGAAAGTTTCATTTCTTAAAATATGATGCTACCAAAGTGGAGACCATATGCTTTAAAATGACACCTCATTCATTGATTTCGGTTAAGTATGACGGAAGATACGGGCTTGTGACAAAAAATACCTTATAGAAATAATATATATGATTGCACATGTGGCAGAAGTATGTACTTTTGAGCATTAATTTTAGGAGAGGCTGCAGCTGGTTGTATTGCAGACTGTCTTGCGTAGTAATAATAGTTTTCTTATTAATATAAATATACACGCTTCTTTATTTGAAGGTCATTTTATTTTAAACCATTCATTTTTAATTTACAGATACATAATTCTTTTTCATATCATTCCAGATAATACCAAACAACTGAACACTTATTCTTCTCATAATGTTATTTCAAAGACATTACTATATATTAACATCAACGACATTATTACAATCTACTGCACTTATCACCTCTGTGGCTAATCCCCGATAGCTATAAAAAATACATAACTAAATTACATTTATTTTTTAAAAAATATTTGGCATCATATTTTGGCACTATAGATTTGTTTTACCATAAAATACAGGAACGACAAAATGTCCACATAGACGCCATACATGTCCACATTTAAATACTTTTCTCTGTCAATATGATCAATAGCTTAACACTCGAAAACATTGTAATTCAGATTCAGTGTAGTTTTTATTTTGCTAACTCCAGCTAGCATAAATTAGTTCCCAAGGAAAAATCCACATTCTTGTTAATTGTACTTACTTTCTGCAATAGAAAATTCCTTAGTAATTCTTCATCTTCTTCATTATTAAATCCTTTATCACTGCTAACATTGCCAACTTTCCTTCGCTGTCGCCGCCCTGCTTTACTGTAATTTTCTTCTCATCTTCATTATGACACCTGATACTTCATTATTTTCCGTTATCAAAGATTTGTTGCATTCAGTTTGTTCCCATTGGATTTATTATAAATTCCCACCTTAATCAACTAATAAATTTCTACTTATGACTATTTGCAGGTCTCTTTTTCTTTTCTTTTTGCTCTTTATTTCATATTATCTCAATACTCAAAGTTCGTGTGCCCCCACAAAAAAAAAAAGAAGATTGGGGTTGTTAAAACTCCAAACTTTATCATGTCTTCCTTTTCTTTCTTCTTTTCAGGTTCTTTTTCCATTTCTTGTTCACTTCTCTTGAACATTGATCTCTCATTTCCTGAGTGTCGATTTTCTTCTCCGTTTTTCTCATAATTTCTCTCACCCAAACAGTTCGAATCTGCTACCTTCTGTCGTAATGTTGTCAACTTTACTCTGCCATTCTGTTCATTTTCTCTTTTCATCACTTTGTGTGTTGGTAATTATTTGCAAGAGGTTCTTCCAGGCATTCTAATTTTCGGAATAATGACACTAAAATGTATCTCACCGTGCCCTTGCATTTATTGTATGGTCTGCTGTTTTGAAAATCATTTTTTACCTTCCTTTGAATTTTTTCTATACCCTGTACCTACATAGAAAGAGCTTCAGAAACTCTTCAAAATCCTGACATTTTTCACTGACCTCGCAGCTCCATGTAATAGCATCTGCTTTCAACATATTCTTCAAATATTTAATCTTTTCCTTGTCCGAACAGTCTTCAGGTAAAACATATCTGCAGGATTTTACAAATAGTTCAAAATGTATGCTACCTCCAGGCATAAGTTTATTTTCTGTAACCTTTTTTCCTTTATCTGTTACATTGCTACCATTCATAACTGCGAAACACTGTTGTGCCATATCTCTGACTATATTATCGATCTTTTTCGACTTTCCATTATCTTTGAAATTCTCCATTTGCTCCAGCTCATTGCATGTTTACTGTTGTTACCCGTTGGTCAACATCTGTAGAGTATATCTTTAATTTATCCATGTCATTCTTGCTGTCTATTTGTCTGCTACAAATCGCACTGCTAAAATTCTTAATGGAGTCATATTTTCCTTTTAAATCAATGACGTTGTCCATTGTCTCATTCCATGTTCTAATTTCCATACAATATTTTATTTCATCCATTTCTTGATGTAAAGCCTGCTGGAAATTTACTACATTATGTTGCAATTGTTCAGCAATGTTTCTATTCATTTCTTGAAATTGTTCCATTATTTTCTGTTCTGATAATTCAAATCATACTGCCATTCTCTGTTCTGATGCTTCAAATAATTTATTCACGTCTTGAAATCGTTCCACCAGTCTCTGTTCTGATAATTTAAATCGTTCTGCCATTCTCTGCTCTGATGCTTCAAATTGTTTATTCATTTCTTCAATTGTTTTCTGCTGTGACCATTCACATTTTTTTATTAATTTCCTGTAATTGCTGTAAAAGAATATTTAAAACAGGGCCAGTATCACCTCTCCTATCTTGAGTATCAGTTTGTTCGATCTGTGTTGGCAACGACATGTTATCTTCTACTATATTTGATTCTCGACTGGAGCAAAAACTGATTATCCCAGACCCATCGCTGTCTATTGCTGTATATTCTTTATTTTCCCCATATATGCAATTCTCAGAATTTGTGCTAACAGGCAATTTATTATCACTTACCATGCTTTTTTTTTTTTTTTAATTTTCTCTAACAGTAGCTTTCTGACCAAAGATAAACGCTAGCCTGTAAGTAATTAAAAAAAAAAATGATTTCTTCTAGCCTCGAAATGACGAAAATAAATAAAACGCCGCTTATTGTACAAAAAACCACTAGTTCCAAGCAAAGAAACACATACAATAAATTAAACAGTTTTAAAGGCAAGTAAACACAACAGAAATCACTTGATAAAAATTTCAATCAAACACATACACAAAATTTCTGATTATGAAAGGACTTAAATTAACCCATTTAAGATAAGTTTTGCGCTTTATTGCTTACTTAAGAGGTGCAATGCAAATCATTTGTAACTTTAAGTTAATTCTTGAAAGAAAAAAAAAATGAACTATTCAATTTATATTTACCATACAACTAAAAAAAAAAAAATAAGTCACCGTTTGCTTTTCTTACAAATATTTACTTTTTAAGTAAAAACAAAGTTCTCCCAAATTGCACCGGTTTCTTGAATAAAGTTGGTCACGCGTACGTTACTGCCTTTCCCAAAAGAAGAAAAATCTTTGTACTTGCCAAATCCATCCGAAGATTTCAAGTTCAATTTCATCACAAGGTCGCCATATCTCACGTGGTAATAATAGTTTTCTTATTAACATAAATATACATGCTTATTTATTTGAAGGTCATTTTATTTTAAACTGTTCCTTTTTAATTTACAGATACATAATTCCTTTTCATATAATTCCAGATAAGAAAACCAAACAACTGAACACTTATTCTTCTAATAATGTTATTTCAACGACATTATTATATATTTACATCAACGATATTATTACAATCTACTGCGCTTATCACCTCTGTGGCATAAGCCCCAATTGTTATTAAAAATACATAAACAAAATTACATTTTTTAAACAATTTTTGGTGTCATAACTGTCATTGATAACTGTAATTCAGTGTTACAGCATATGTCATGAGGAATTTAGTTTTTATTTACAATTTTAATTGCTTTGATGAGTATAATCATTATTGGAATCATTACTTTTTCACAGATGAATGTATTTCCACATATACTGTAAGCTATGCAGTCTGAACAATTATAAATACAGTTACACAATACAGTATAAGGTAACAGAATTTCAATAGTAATTTTGTTTGCTTTTATTTGCACCATATTATAGGCACCATTAATTAAGCCACTTGAAAGTAATTCCAACTGTATCCTGACACAAAATAGTACCAATATTTCAGGGAAACCTGTTAAAATGAAATATCACTTACCTCTTCAAATTCACATTTCCCTCCGACTTCAATTATGACTCTCCCTGCCTTGACTGGTGTTACATAGTGGTCTATTGCTCCTTTCCCACCACCCATTCGTTGTCCTTGGCCCTATGATTCAAGAAAGCTATTCAAGTACTCAAACAATTTTTGTATTAGATATTTAATCGTAAACACAGCAAGAAACTTACCTTCTTAGTTACAGGTTGCCAAGGAGGATCTATCCTCCAGATTGCAAACATACGGGACTCATCCATTTTCCTCAGGATTCCAAGTCTTAACATTTCAAAATGGCCCCACCTTAGACGACCACCACCTGTTGCCTAAAGCACAGAAAATAAATATTTTATACTAAATAAAAATCAGAAGAAAATGAATCTATCACCAGTGGGTGTTGTATTGCCTGTCCTCACAATTATTCCATACTGCTTATGGAGAAATTCATTATGAACAAGCTCTGGTCCACGCATTAAATCTAACCGTTTCATCATCTTAGGAGGACGAACACCAGGATGATATTGTGGAACTTTTTCCACAAACTTCAGTCTATGCCTCTCTGGAAACTCAATATCTGTAATGGAATCAAAAGAATAAAATAAGTTCCAATGGTTAAATTCAAATAAGAATACAGTAAATAAGTTAGTGAATTTGATGCTAAATAAAGGGGAAAAAATCCCTATAATGAAAATAACATCAGAGGAGAGCTTAAATCCTTAAGCCATTCCTACCAACAAGACCATTTTCATTATAACCTTTTACTGAATCAAAATTTCAGGATATGACATGCATCAATTAAAAAGGTTGTGAGACAAAGTCGTAGTCTATCCCCATTAATATCCAACTTGTATGTAGACGAAGCAATAAAGGAAGTGAAAGAAATATTTGAAAATGGCATAAGTGCTCAAGGAGAAAAAATCAGTATGCTACAATTTGCTGATGGCATTATAGTGTTAACAGAACAGGCTGAGGATATCGATAAGTTCCTGAAGAAAGATATTGGACCAAATACAAACCAAAGAAAGACGAAAATGATGAAATGTAGCAGAAACAATGTCAATAGTTGTAGATTAAATATAAAAAAGGTTCAGATGCGATAGAAGAAGTTAGTGAATTTTGCTACTTAGGAAGTAATATTACAACTGGTAGCCGAAACAGGAATGATGTTAAAAGAAGAATCATTAGTGAAGAGAGCATTAATGAAAAAGATAAATATTATAGTTTCAAATATTGATGTAGGTCTCAGAAAGAAATTTTTTAAACTCTATGTATGGAGCACAGCAGTTTATGGCAGCGAAGCATGGACTTTACAAATACCAGAAAGAAGGAAAACTGAAGCATTTCAAATGTGGTGCTATAGAAGGATGCTCAAAATTAAACGGACAGATAGAGTACAAAACAAACAAGTTTTGGGAATGATGGCGGAGGGAACAAGTTTGTAGAAGAGTTTAACAGAAAAAAGAAACAAGCAGGGTTGGTTATCTTGTAATTGGAGGGAACAGTTGACGGAAGAACTGCAGAGGAAGATAACGATTAGAATATATGAAGCAGATAATTGAGGAAGTGGGTTGTAAGGGGTATATTGAGATGAAAATGTTAGCACATATATACATATATATGTGTCCTGCTCCAGAAATCAGTTTTTGCATCACTAGCCCTTAGCCTTCCAGAAACTAACTCTCAGATATTCACATAACCTACCTATTGTCTATCATAATAAGCAATTCAAGGAAGACAGAAAGTTCAATCCAAAGACCTAAAGAGAATGACTCAGCATCATGAAAGCATCTAACACTTCAGAGAAGGCAAAAGGACCAGGCAAATCATCAGCCGAATGTAACCTTCGACCAGAAGCAAGCCAAATGCAATTACTCCACAACATAGACCACTCACTGTTCTTCAGCAAACACTTGGAAACAGTAGCACAGAAGTCAAAATAAACGAAAAACACAATTAAGAAACTAGCTAGAACAACAAGTACCAAATGAGTGAACTGCTTCCTTTGCACTGGTTTATACAACAGGAGAATACTGTACACCAGTTTGCAGGAAAGCAACCGTGTCAACTAAGTGGATACACAGCTTAATGAAACAATAATTAAATAACTGTAGTACTAAAAACAACACTGATATGAAATATTAAGTTACAAAACTCCACTACGACTCTCTCTCCCTTTTTTTTTAACTGCTTAACATCTCTTAACAAATCTGGATGCCCAGACGGGGATTCGAACCGCCGTCCTCCCGAATGCGAGGCCAGAACACTAACCGTTACACCACGACTTTCATCTTTGGAACTCACAATCTGAAATATAGCTTACTAGAAAACCCATGCAAAAATTATGCGAATACAATTAATAGTAAGGTAGGGGTTTGGAATTGGATCAAAGAAGAACTGCCCCATTTGTTTCCGTTGTTTGATGTAATAGATATGTAACAAAATTGGATGCCAGTGAAGCAGTTTATCAATATCTCTGTGATAGGTGCTGCTGCCATCTAGCAGCTTGGCTCTGATGCGTGACATTCAGTTATTACTTTTGCACTCTAAGGATCAAATTCCGAAAAATTTCATTCTTAAGATATGATTTGACCAAAGCAGAGACCTTAATCTTCTAAAAAATACACCATTTCTCGATTTCGGTTAGATATCAAGGGAGATAAATAGCTCATGGCAAAAAAATATAGTATGGAAGTAATGATAATTTTGCCCTTTAAGGGTCAAATTCTGAAAAATACTTTTCTTAAAACAGCATTTTAAAATTATACCTTATTTTTCTATATTGGTTAATTATCAAAAGAGGTAAATGGATCGTGAGAAAAATGTGTTGTAGAATTATTGATTCTTTTGCCCTTTAAGGGTGGAATCCCAAAAAATTCTTTTCTTAGAATATGATTTGACCAAAGTGGAGACCTTAATATTTAAAATGATACCTCATTTATCTATATCGGTTAGATATCAAGGGAGATAAATGGTTCGTGGCACAAAAACGCATTGTAGAAATATTGATATTTTTGCGCTGTAAAGGTCAAATTCCGAAAAATTCCTGTCTTAATATATGATGTCACCAAAGTGGAGACCTTAATCTTTAAAATGATACTTCATTTAATGATTTCAGTTAGGTATCCAGAGAGATAAGTTGCTCATGGCACAAAAAAACAGTATTTTAGAAATATTGATATTTTTTACCTTTAAGGGTTAAATTAAAAAAAATTACTTTCTTAAAATATGATATAATCAAAATAGAGACCCTAAGCTTTAAAATGATATCTCATTCATACATTTTGGTTAGTTATCAAGGGAGATATGGGCTTGTGACAAAAAAACACCTTATACTTACTTTCTGTGTCCGGACTGTTTCAAATTGTTTTTCCCCAGAAACTAGCTGCTTGCATTGGCTAAGAATTGGTCTCCATCTTGACACGTGAAGCACTGCACTCGAGGAGATGTTCTAGTGTCTGAATGTAGACACAGTCACACTTGTTGTCATCTGTGTATCCCAACTTTTTCATATTGCTCCTGCACCTTGATACCCCTGTTCAAAGTCTTCCATTTCTCGTACAGCAGGTTCCACCCAGGAGCTAGTTCTTCTTGGGACCTAAAGCTTGAAGGTTTGGGAAGCACCTCCTTCCATAAGGATATTCTTTCTTCTGGAGTTTTGTCTAGTGCCCTCCCTCTAGAGATGGGTCGTTCACGAGTGAATCAGTTCTTTAGAGCAATTCATTTAAAAGAGCGAGTGAGCAGTCGCTCACTAAAAAGTTAACGGTAGTTCTTCTAGGTGAATCAGTTGATTCCGAAGATCATGAAGAGCTAGCTTATGTGGGTTTTGTGGACTGGAGAGCTAAAAAAAAAGGTCTACTATTTCTATTGAAGTTGACAGAAGGGGGTGTTTCCAATGGAAAGTGGGGGTTTAACCGGATTGTGAGGGGTGAGACCTAAAAAAAAAGGTCTCAAATAAAACTGAGCTACTGAACGATTCAAAAGAACTAGTTCTTTTCATTGAGTGATCAAATGAACAACCGCTCTTTTTAGTGAATCACTTTGCCCACCTCTACCTCCCTCTATTTAAGAAACTTCTCCGTGAGCAGAGGCGTGGTGGAGCCATGATTTGATTGTACATTGGGTGCTTTCGGTCAGTGTCTTGTTTGAGCTTCTCCTGCTCTGTGGCCACTCTCCGTCTTATATCTGGTGGTGCTATGCCTGTCATTGCTTATATTTTTTTAATTGGAGTTGGTCTCATGCATCCAGTTACCAGCCTGACAGTCTCACTGAGCAATACGTCTACCTCTTTAGAATGAGTGGAGGCTTCCCATACCGGCACGCAATATTCTGCAGCTGAAAAGCAGAGAGCATATTGTGGATCTTAAAACTTCGGGATGTGCTCTCCGGATGGAGCCAGTAAGTTTGAGTAGTATATTATTTCTGGCACTTATTTTGCCTTTCAGCTCTTTACAGTGAATTTTATACGTGAGAGACCTATCGAGTTTAACTCCCAAGTATTTTGGGTGGCTAATGTGTTCCAAACAGGTCCCCTTCCATACTATCTTTAGTAACTTCCTTGCTTCTTAGATGGAAGACACAGACCTTAGTTTTCCTTGGGTTTGGTCGTAGCAGGTTGTCATCATAGTAAACTGATAAAGCCTCAAGAGCTTCGGTAAGCTTCCTATCTACCTCTCCTAAAGTTTTACCTTGGGCAGTGATAGCCGTGTCATATGCATAAATGAAGCTTCTTATACCCTTGTATCTCAGTTGGTCATTTGTATAGATGTTAAAGAGTATTCGGGACAGCACGCTCCCTTGGGGTAGTCCATTTTTCTGGTCTCTCCATCTGCTTTTCTTACCCTGTTGAGTCACATAGAACCTTCTATTGTGCAGCATAGTTTTAATGGTTTGTCTAAGTAGATAATCTTTTGTTAATGAGTATACTTTAGAGATTAATTTCTGGTGGTTTACAGTATCATATACTGCTGTAAGATCTATGAAGACTGCTTGTGTGACGAGTTTTCTTTTGTAGCCATTTTCTATGTGTTGGGTTAAATTCAAGACTTGATTACTGCATACTTTTCCAGCTCTTAAATCCTGGTTGCTCTGGGATAAGTTTTGCGTCAACAGTAGCTCCTATCCACTCTAGAATCATTCACTTGAAAGCCTTCTACAAGTGGCAGAGAAGCGAGATTGTCCGAAATTTTTTAGCATCAGTTGGTTCTTTCCCCGGTTTTAAGATGGTAACCATGTTTGCTTTCTTCCATGTTTTCGGAATAGTCCTGAGTAGTAATGCATTTATTCACCATTTACACCAGCCAAAATGTTTAATCTGTTCAGTTTGAATTTCATCTGGGCCTGCTGCTTTATTGTCTATCATTTGGCTTATGGCCTTCATTAACTCTTCGGCTCTGAAAGGGTTCTCGAGGTCACTTACTTTTTCACTGCTCTGGGAGCGTTGAAATTTTTGTTTGCAAACTCTGTGGCAAGGTTTTCTATTCAATAGCAGTTGATGGGCTATTTCATTTGGACTCACTTTGTTGTAATCTGGTTTTGGTTGCTTATCTGTTTCCATGCTCTCCTGCTATTTTGCTTCACATCCAGGTCATGGAGAAGTTTGGTCCACTTTTGCTTTCTTCCTTCGCTTATACATTGCACGAGTTTTTCACCCAGTTCTATGGTTTTTGTAGAAAAGGAGTCTCTGTTATAGTATTCTCGGTAACTTTCCAAAGGTTCTCGAGCACTGGGGGTAAGTCCCGTATTGTACTGAGTATGACATCCTCTGGGGATGTGCTTCCTAGAAGTGTTTCTAACGATTTCAATAAAAGCCTCATAGTTAATTGGTGCATCTTCCCACTCACACAAATTGTCATCCAGTTCTTGAAAGAAATTTTCCCATCTTGCTTTTTTAAAATTAAATCTCCTCTTAAAAGGCACTGTCTCTGGTTTAATGATTCCATGCATGTAATTGGTCTATGTTGGGTTCTTGGTATGGGAGGGTCCAATGTTTTTACTATATTTTGTGCAATGAAACTACTGGCAAAAATATATTATCTGGGTTATAGCCTTTCCACTTTTCAAAGAGGGCGGCAATTTGGTATCATGGATCAGTTTCAGGTCTTTTTTCTCTATTTAGTTCTCTAACAATTTTTCATTTCTGTCAGTTGTGGTGTACCCCCAGGAGATACTATGACAACTCAAATCCCCTGGAACCAATTAGGTGTTGGTGTTTTTTTTTGGTTTTTTTTTTAATTGATAGGTGGAGTAAAGTTTTAGTCAGCTCCTGGTGGTTTATATACAGATGTTACAGTACATGACTCCATTTCTATTGTTAGGATCTCAATATCATCCAGTTCCGTCAGATATTTTGATTTTATTGTAACATTTGGTTTTGCAAAAATCGAACTGCTGTACTTCTCATTGGGCCGTTCAATGATTAAAACCATTCCATCAATGTGGGGTCCATTGTCTTTAACTCCTCGGTGTGTTTCCTGCATGGCTAAGATGTCACAATCATTTGTCTGCAGTGTTCAGCTAATATAATTTCCTTATCTTTATGAAGTCCTTCCACATTAATGGCGGTTGTCTTGAAAAAGACCGATTTTGATTGTGGATACCCATTTTCCCTGAAGAAAAAAACAGTCCGGTGGTAGAAGGACTGGCCGCATAAAGTGTTGCGCAGGGTGCGCCCGATCGCTAGAAATAAGGACACTCTAGAAATGATCTTCGGGGAAGCTCCTTCTTTGCACTCCAAACAACTTATAGAAATAATATATATGATTGGAGGCAATATCATAGCTGGAAAGACACTATATACATGGTATTTTTATTACTCCCTCTAACTTCTCAAGAACCAGTGATAATATCAACCCATTTCCTAAGACAAAATAGCGCACTTTTCAAATCTGTAACCTCATTTTCTGTGTAGAAGGATGGGATAGTGACAGCATTATAAATCTCTACATTGCCACATCCTATCTATCATCACACTATAAAAATGATGGAAGAAAAGGAACGGCTGAAATCTATCAAAAAAATGATCCTAAACATGACACAAATTTCCAATCCACTCTATTTTTAATAACCTACCTTCAGCACACCTTATACCAAGAGACATTAGTTTAAACAAAGACAACCCAGATCTACTGGAGATTGTGATTCCGCTACATCAACATTCAGTAATCACATCGTAAAATTGCTGTAGTCAATCACAAGACGTATTATTTTCAAGCAGTAATTCCATTGTAATTCCATTATTTTCAAGCAGAAATAAAGTTTTCATACAGCCTGGACCGCATGACACGGTTGAATATACTCTGGAAAGTATTTCTAGTGAAGTCTTGCATTTGACCACTTCAGTATTATGACACCAATTCATTGCGGAATCGTGATCTCCAGTAATCCCGAGAACCCAATGCACCCAACAACATTCTGGGCGAATGGAAGAAAAAAACAGTCATCACCTACCTTCAAACAGGCAGTTCCAAATGACTAGGAAACCTTTATCTTGTATATTACTTCCAAGGAATATCTGGTGTGTACTAAACTATGAAAGAACTGACTTGGCAAAATGTTGAAGCATTCTACATAAGAAAAATATTGAAGGCCCTCACAAATGTGGATCTCTCTTCGTTTAATGTTTTTTATTCATTTAATAAACTAGTATTGTAATTTCTAGTTTTATGTTTTCCTTACAAATCCAAAGTAACATAACAATAAAATAATAACTATATTATATTATACTGAAGAACCAAAGAAACTGGTACAACTGCCTTATAGCGTGTAGGGCCCCCGCGAGCATGCAGAATTGCCCAACACAACATGGCATGGACTCGACTAATGTCTGAAGTAGTGCTGGAGGGAATTCACACCAAGCATCCAAGCACTGTCCATAATTTTGTAAGAGTACGAGGGGGTGGAGATCTCTTCTGCTTGTTGATGGCCCAGCATTGAAATGTGCAGCAATTTGTGGAAGGGTTGCACTTCTGTTACAGTGAACGATTCTCTTCAGTGATAGTTGGTCCCATTCTTGCAGGATCTTTTTTCAGCCACAGCGATGTTGGAGATTTGATGTTTTACCAGATTCCCAATATTCACCGTGCACTCGTAAAATGGTCGTACGGGAAAATCCCCAACCATCTCTATCTCGGAGATGCTGTGTCCCATCTCTCATACTTCGACTGTAACACCACGTTCAAACTCACTTAAATCGTGATAACCTGCCATTGTAGCAGCAGTAACTGATCTAACGTCTGCGCCAAACACCTGTTGTCTTAGATAGGCGTCGCTGACCGCAGTGCTCTCTGTGTTTGCATATGCATGCCTATACCAGTTTCTTTGGCTCTTCAGTGTAATTCACATATATATTGAAAGAACACAAATATTTTACACATTTTAATGAATGTCTATATTTGCAAAATATTGGCTGTAATTGGGTTAGCTGGAAATCACGAGTGTACTGAAACTACATTCCTCCACCTGGATTAATAAAGCAGTAATCAATCAGAAAACAATTATTGTTAAGCAGTAATTAGATTATAATACACCCTGAGGGTAATATCAAGATGGGGATACCACTGCGGCATAGCGTAGTAAACACACAGATCACATGGTATATATGACATCATTGTGACGTATGGTCCAAGCTGCATTACAACTTAAACTCAAACGATGATTGACGAAATCATATTTTATAAATATGCGTTTTGGTCGTAATGCAGCCTGGACCAAGTGAAACGTAACCATACCACACGATATTGCAGATATCCAATTTTCAGATCGTATCTATAGCTGGTACTGTGTTGGTACGTGCAGACTGAATACGTCACGATGATGTCATATATACCACGTGATCTGTGTGTTTACTACGCGACGCCGCAGCGGTATCCCCATCTTGATATTACCCCACCCTGAACCAGAATGACACACAGTATTAATTAGTTTCTTATCCACCCTGGACCATTTTAGTGGTCCAGGGTGTAATATAACCTGAGTACTGCTTGAAAATAACACACGTTGCAACCGATTATCGAAAAAATTAGCCCACGCTCGGGAATGTAGTTACAGCTGAATAGCAATTTCCTGTTAACCACTGCAATCCTTATTGTTACTGTAGTAATGTGTATACTGACTGCCAAAAGGAAGGGGGTGAGGACTTAAGTTAGTTTTTTATTGATATGTAAAACAAAAGTCACTATTATGTAAAATGAAAGTATAAAGGTGTATTCTTTCTTCACTCGAACCATTAGGGAATGGAATTCATATAAAAGAGTTTGAGTGCAATGTCACACACAATTTTGTAAATCATATGACTACAGACAATAGTCTAGAAAAGCTCCCTGCCTAAAACAATGTTCTCTATGATTCTAACTAAAGAAAAAAGTTACTTAATGCCCACAAACTGATATTAATGGTATACATATTCAATATGAATTTCTGGCTTTAAAACAAGTATGCATATTTAGTCATCAACCTTATAACAATGTTATTGTTTTCTGTTACACAAAAGGAAGTTACTATTGATAGGCCACCTGCCTGAAGACATATAAAGGGGTGTGCCATCAAGTTACTGGAATTAAATGAAATGTGAAAGCAGTAGGTGAATAGCGATATTGCAACCAGGGCAAATTTTCCATAAGAATTAAATTAAACGATGTAGAGGGGTCATGCCAGACTTCACTGCTACTCTTACTGTGTTAACACAAAGGGAATATACTATGAATAAAATATGCATTATCCTCAATTTTAAGTCCCAGTACATTACTGTCAGGCATTCACACTGTTATAGATGAATGAAACTTCAATTGTACACCTCATTTCTTTAAAATGATGAAGATACTTGCAACTACTATGCATAGTCGTTATTTTGGGTGACTAAATAAATGATTTTATGGAAGTAATTTAAGGCATTTTTAAGAGTAGGTTTGAAAATGCTTTACAACATTAAAGCATTTTGAACAGTATGGCGAATAATGAAGTCAGTCGGAAGTACACGATACCGGCAAAACTACTTTACAACTCACAACATACTAATATTATAATAATGAGGTAGTTAACAGGGAGATTTTTTTTTCTTAAAAAAAACTGCTTTATATCTCTTAACAGCAAGGTCTTTAGAGACGGGAAAGGATGGGGGGCAAGAGAATGGGAAGGAATTTGTCCATAGTTTTTGAAGGAAGGATCCCGGCATTTGCCTGGAGTGATTGGGTAATATCAAGCTGGGGATACCGCTGTGGACTCGTGTAGGAAACACACAGACCACGTGGTATATATGACATCATTGTGACGTATGGTCCAGACTGCATTACATCATAAACTCAAATGATGATTGACGAAATCATATTTTATAAATATGCGTTTCGGTCGTAATGCAGTCTGGACCAAAGTGAAACGTAACCATAATGCATGACATTGCAGATATCCAATTTTCAGATCATATCTATAGCTGTTACTGTGTTGGTAGGTGCAGACTGAATACGTCACAATGATGTCATATATACCATGTGATCTGTATGTTTACTACGTGAGGCCGCAGCGGTATCCGCATCTTGATATTACCCGAGTGATTTGGGAAACCATGGAAAAGCCAAATCGGGATGCCCAGACGGGGATTCAAACTGGCATCCTCCTGAATGCGAGGCCAGAACGCTAACCATTACACCACCACGCTCGGTAACCGGGAGATGTTTCATTTTTAAGCAGTAGTCAGATTGTAGGCCTAATAGACCCCAGACTAGCACCACTCTAGTAAAACTACTATTAGAGAAGATCTAGCAACATGTCACTAGTCTAGGGTGTATTACAACCTAAATCTATCTATTTCTATCATTTCTGGCTACCTGTTTACAACCTTAAGCTGGGTCTACTATTGAATTTTGAAGCATACATCTTTGTCAAACTATTGGCCTGCTAGGGCTGTTATAGTTTGATGGGGGAAGCCAACTTTCTGTGGAACGTGTAACTCTATTCTGTGTGAAGTTAGCGTACTTTTTTTGTTTGTGTATCGTGTAGTTCATGAAGCATAAATTGCGGACCATCCTGGCATTCTCCTTGATGAGTGCAGAAAACTGTCTAGAAACAGCAATCAGGACAGCTGGTATGCGGGGACCAGAACTCAATCCTCAATCCAGGATGAGGCACCTTAATGCACTGAGCCATGCTGGTGGATCGTATTACAACCTAATTACTGCTTGAAAATAAACTGACTACCGTAGTTAAGTATCGCATACGACTAGAGACCCGTAAAAGGGGAGGGTGGGAGGTAACCGAGGGGATTGTTTTTTCGCTAAGTTGGCAGATCTATATAATTTTCTACAGGTACAAGTAATCTGACATGATTACCAGGAAATTTCGGATTGATGTTGGTAACCCTAAATTTACAAAACATCAACATTTGCGATAGGATGTACACTTACTTTCATATTTTGGAGGTGGTTTGAAATTTTTCATCCCCGCTGCCTGAACTAAACAGCATTTCGAGGTTATTCCTGTAAATCAATAAAAATTGAAATGTCTGGTCAAATAACAGCACTTATCTATAAATCCGTTCATTGATTCTCGTCTGAAATTTTAGGTTACGTGAAATGCATTCGACACTTACTGCATAAATAATTTAAAGAGTTAAAAGATAATTTATTCATTTTAAATGTTTAAGCCTCATATGGTATTATAACATTGTTACCAGACAAACGCAAACTATAAGTAAACAAACACTTGTCCTGGGCAATAAAACTTCATAACATCAATCAAATTTCAAAGCTATTAAAAGACAGATATTCCAGTTAGTAATTTTGTTATGATACAATGAGTAAGAAAATTTTTTCATGAATTTATTTTTTACTGCAATAAAATAATTTTCATAAACTACTTCGTGGTCAAAACAAAACAATAATTTAATTCATATTTGTTAAATACAGGGGATTACTGGAGATCGCGATTCCGCCAGGAGTTTACATAAAAATACTGCAGTGGTCAAACGCAAGACTCCACTAGAAATTCTTTCCCAAGTACATTTAATGGTTTCATGCTGGTCCAGGCTGTATTACAACCTAATTTCTGCATCAAAATAATGGTCCAGGCTGTATTATATCGTAATTACTGCTTGAAAACAATACGTCTTGCGACTGACTACAGCAGTTTTCCAACGATATTACTGACTATTGTTGTAGCGGAATCACGATCTCCAGTAGACCAAAATACAGGACTATATTTGCTCCTGACAATATGTTCAGAATGTTTATTTTTTATTTTTCGGAGTTGCTTTTTTGTTTAATTTAATATTCAATTTTTCAATTGCAACAGAGTATATGCCACCGAGGAAATTTCCTTAAACACATGTCATTCTATTACATGATTTTTTTTCAATATAATTTTACCACCTACCTACCAGTGTTTTAGCTCTTGGCGAATATTAATTTTAAACCCTTTCAGGTTTTTGTAAATAGTTCAGCACTTTGCTCTATACTTTGCACCAGTTCCTGAAACGCTTACCTATTCCTGTATTTTATAGTCAAAATGTGGGTCCCCAACTACACCATCAAATCCAAGCAACGGTCTTTTCCTACCACGTACCCGTTGTGTTCTGCCAGGAAAAGGTTACTTGTAGAAACGGTGAAGCGAGGATACACCAGCGAATTTGGTTACAAATACAGGAGTTGGAGGGTATGCAAAGAAGAGCAACTAGATTTGTTTGTAGAAATTACCGAAATATCGAGTCAGTAACTGATATGATAAAGTAGTTGGATTGGTAGTCATTGGAAGACAGGAAGAGTGCGAAGAAAGTGCTAGGGGTGTGCAAGGTGTATCTTGGTGACGGGGCTTGGCAGACCGGATCCGTATTTAAACATTGGCTTCCTATGTAAACATTGGCTTCCTAGCATGCGCAGTTCTTAATCCTTTGAGGTACGGGTGTACTGTAAAATAAGAGTTCAGTAAATCTATACCGAAAAGCAACAACTCTGCAGTACACGATGAACACTTATAACCCTTGTAAAATGTAAAATACGATTGTAGTTAGGGACTGCAATCCAGCAATGCGGGATCACGCTTCATTTATTAGCCGTCAATTCTATTAATCCTAATGACTTATTTTGATTCGAAGGCGGCCAAATACGGGGACAGTTGTGGATTATGGGATACTTGACTAATTTTGGGAAAGTACTCAGTATTGTAGCTGTGGGTCTACTATAACCAAAATTATATCTTGAAAACAATGAAAAAATGCAAAATTTTGAATTTTTATACGCTGATTCGAATTTGATGCCAAAACGCTCGCTGTTGCCATGTCCTCTCTTGTGACGTCACATCTCTGGGTATTCTGCTGTTAAGTAAAGGGGCGGTTTGCTTATATTGTTGATAAAATGAGTTCCACAGTTTACAAGTGGTATATAGTGCCTCCGTGTGTAAACAAATCCTATAAAAAGCAAACATGTTTTTTATTTACGGTTCACAAAAGGAAGATATACGGAAAAAGTGGTTAAGGCTGGCCGTCCTGTGGACGCGTATTCGCGCGAAAAACGCTCACACGAGTACGGATGTACACGCGCAAACAGATTGCGTCAATCCAAACACAGGGAGCGTTATGTGAATCCGTTCTTTATGAGCGCGCGAGTATCGCGAACATACGCGAGGGCGATAAGATCCGAAATTGTTTGGATTTGGTCGCCGGAACACGCGCTTTATGCGATGGATATTGAGAATTGAAAGGTCGCCGCCCGAGAGCAATTTCTGCTTTTATATTCTCAAGCAGTTTAGGTTAAGGTTTTGTCACTGGACATTTCCTTCAGACTTTCAGGTTGGGTGTCTTTTGTTATTGGTATGTCTTTAATTTTACTCTTTCATTGTTTTAATTTCTTGTTAGGATGGACAATGGCCTTTCGTGTTTGTCATGTGCGTTGTTATACTGTCCGAGAGTTGCAATTAGTGGATTTATAGACGTTCTTGCAGCTCTGTAGAAGGATTTGGTAATCGCCAATACTCTCCCTTGGAGCAGGGGACACCTACGGCTTCATGCAGGTCTGCTGTTGGGAACCGGTTCGGGACATGTATTGCCCGCCGAAGTGCTCTGTTTTGCATTGTTTGCAGTCTGCCCAACCTGGTTTTTGATACGTAGCCCCACACCTGGTACGCATATTCAATTACCGGGTGAACTAGACTGCAATATATACTGACTCCGGTACTGGCTGAAAATGAGCTGTCCCGATTGAGGATCGGGTACAGTTCTTTGAGCCTAGCTGCGACTTTTCGTCGAGTGTCCTGATGTGGTTTTTCCAGGTTAACCGAGAGTCCATAGTGACACCGAGGTATTTGACAGTGGCAGACCACTCTATCTCTTCTCCAGCTTCTTGGTACGATTATGCTGGCGATCCCGCTTCCCCAGGCGCCTCGTCAGCATGATGGCTTGGATTTTTCCAGTGTTGAGGGTGATTCTCCACCTTCTGGCCCAGGCTTCGGTTTGCTGTAGAACCTGTTGTAGTCGGCGGATGGCAGTAGCTTTACACCTATATGCCGTGAAAAAATCCGTATCATCTGCGTAAAGGGCGGTGCGGACTGTAGTTGGAGCTAGTATATCGGCTGTATACAGGTTGTAAAGTACAGGTCCTAGTACCGATCCCTGTGGTACTCTTGCCTTTATGGGGTGACGTGTTGATAGATCAATACCTACCCTCACTCGGAAATGTAACTTCGAATTAGCTTTACGAGTGGGCCAGGGAGTCCCTGCTCATAAAGTTTGTACAGCAGTCCGCTGTGCCAAACGGAATCAAAAGCCCTCGCCACGTCGAGCAGCACTAGCGGACAGTAGCCGCGATAGTTGAAGGTTGTCGTGGCTCTTTCAACTATTCGCATGATCTGTTGAGTAGCAGAATTCCTCTTCTGAAATCCGAATTGGAAGTCCGGAATAATACTTTCCCTCTGTATATGAGCTTCTAGTCGTCTGAGTAAGAGCCGCTCTAAGACCTTGCTGAGCGGGGATAGGAGGCTTATGGGGCGGTAATTCTGTGGGAATAGACTATCCTTACCCGGTTTGGGCACAGCAATCACTATCGCTTGCTTCCAGCAACTGGGATAATGTTGGCTGCTAAGTATAACGTTCAAGATGTCAGTTATGTGTTCTACGGCCTGTTGCAGAAGATTCTTCAGCGAATGCGTGTCTAAGCACTCAATCAGCGAATCATATATCGTGCTGAAAACGCAACCAGCTGGTCTGCGGAGAGGAGAGCTTAAACCATATTAAAGACTTTAAATGGACCGTTTCGCAGCAACACCACTGGAGATTCTACCTACAAACAAGAACTTGCTGAAGCAACACGTATTAAAATATATAGTGTATGTATTAGTTCTTTACTAGTGCTCATATGAACTATAGTCCGATGCATAAAATGTGGTCTGACATTGCAATAACACAAATAATAGATAATAGTTGCAGTCTCGAGCCGCTTCTGAAGTAAAACATTGTTATCTCTTAAAATATGTAAAAATGTTAATAGTTAGTTAAGAGTAAAAGTTGTAAATTATGTAGCCAATAATCTTAAAATAGGAATTTGTTCAAATATTGAAAATAACAAATACCGGCAGTAGATGTTAAACTAATCTAGTTCATCTGTGAAACGAACAACCTACTAGCCGGATATTAAAGACTCCTTACTTCTGCAATTACATATATATCATTGAAAATTAGTTCTCACAACCAGTGTTGGAGGTGGCCAGTCTCCCGATGGGCGGCCTTCTCGGTCACTTTGGCTGCCAGAGAGACTGAGAACGTGCGCTATTCCGGGAGATTTGGAATTCGGATTACCGCACCGATACCAATGCTGGAAAATGCTTTCTTAGATGGTAGAGTAGTAGATAGTAGTAATAGTTTAGTAATAGTAGTGGTGGTAGACGTACGAAGTGACATAGTGAAATATTAAAAATTCTAACCATAAAGTGGACAGGAAACTGCAGACACCATACAAAACTATAATAAATCAATTATGACAAAATGCAGCAAGTTTAGAAAGTTATAATATATGTTAACAGCGGAACAATCGTATGTATCGTGCCAACAAGAAAAGACTGTACAGATATTGCCAAAGCCATACATAACAAAAATTGAAATTATTCATTGTGAAATTATCTGTTGAAATATCAAATGTAAAACTGTTGTGTTAAATTAAGGCCTATTTTAGTTTCTAGATACTAGGCTGTAAAAATGTGTGCTAAATAAAAAAAAAAAATTCTTCAGTAGTTGATTTCCCAGAGTATCAGAGCCGGGAGCCTTCCTGGGATGTAGTTTTGTTTTAAGATGCGTCGAACTTCTTCAGTAGAGATTTCTTCGATCACATAACCGTCATCTTCAGCGGCTAGGAAGCGAGCTAACCTTCTTCGGATAGCGGCAGATTCTTCTTCGTCGTCGTCTTGGACTGGCCTGATCTGTTTTTCAGAATGATCTGCCAGTGCGTTGGCTTTGTCCAAATTGCTGAAGACGAGGCCCCTTTCTCCATGGAGAGGGGAAAGTCTGGCACGCCGCTTTGTGAAGCGCCTGGTCTCAACCCAAAGACTACCGTCGTTTATGTTGATTGAGGCCAGACGTGCTGACCAATCCCTGTTTCTGTGCTCTTGTAGCACAGCATTCAGCTCTCGCTGGAGTCGATTCAGGAGTCGCCTGGTGTCTGGGCGTCGGGTTTGTCGCCATTCCTTCGCCACCCTGTTTTTGTACTTTATCTGCGATAGCAATTGTGGCGGCAGTTGCCGGGATTGAGGTCTTGTTACCATGGAAGGTGTAAATCTATTTGGCGCTTCCACAATAGTAGTAGAGATTTGTGTTATTGCGGTCTCTCTTTGCCTTGCATTAATTGGTCTTAGGCGATGAAGGGATTCCGTGATCATGTTACGGAAATCTACCCAGTTCGTCTTATTGAAGTTAATTTGGCTAGTCGTTTCTGGTCTCCATGAGCCGACATCTATGTCAATCAGGACCGGAGAATGGTCAGATGATAGTCGGTTCATGTATGGGCAGTGGTGAAGCCTGCAATACCTATGACTATCACTATGTCCAATACGTCAGGTCGGGTTCCGTTCCACGGGTGGTAGTTAGGTTCAACAGGTCCCCAGACTTGTAGGTTGCTGCTGAGTGCGATTCTGTGGAGTTTTTGTCCTGCAGGGTTTGTTATTCTTGAATTCCATTCCGGGTGCTTTGAGTTAAAGGCCCCTCCAATGATAAGCTTTCCCCGAAAGGAGAGTAGGTGGTCGAAATCCTCTTCTGTGAGTTGTCTCCGCGATGGCCTGTATGCAGAGACAACTGTGATTGGTCCAGTTGTGGTCATTACTTCAATGGCTTTTAATTCCAGTCGCTCCGTTTGTGGCGATAGTATCTCGTGGTGAGGGATGCCACGCTTGATATATATCGCCACACCCCCTCCTGCAGTTGGCCTGTCATAACGAAAACAGCAATAATTTGCTTCTGTCTGAACTCACCGAGTTGTTGATGGATGCCATTGGCATTCCAAACGCACAATGATAATCCCTGATTGTGCATCCTATCCATTGTGGGTCAGGGATGTCTCTGACTGATCGATTGCAGGAACCGTCTTTACTGCGGATTTTATATCCGCGGCTAATTGATCAAACTTAGCTAGGAGTGTAGTTAGCATGTTGAGTAGGCTGCCTACAATATTCAATAGCTGATCCATCGTCCCGCTGCTTGCTGTTTCGGGTGTGGACCTGGAGTGGCAACATTGCTGGCAGGTTTGTCTGTCGGGGCTTGTCCTCTCTGTTAGTGTTGTCCTGTTGTCCTTTTGTAATGGTTTAGTTTTATCTTTACCAACAGTAGCTGTTGCATAAGTGATATCTGAATTTTGGTTTGATGCCTGTTGGATGTTGTTCTTATTACTTGAGGTTTGCGGATCTTTCCCAGTTTTCTGTTGTAGTTTCTTCTTTCCAGGGGGAGGGTTCTTTCCTTTCTGGTGCATGTTCTTGTTTTTTTTTGTTGACCTCTAGTTTGTACATCCGCAGGCGGTTGTTTGTCTGCAGAGTCTATGGTTTCATTCTTTTCCTGCTGCTCTTTTGTTAGCGCAGAAATGGTCCCTCGCTGGCGATCACGGGCTCGCTTAAACGCAGGACAGCCCTTGTAGCTGCCTACGTGGCTTCCATTGCAGTTTTCGCATTTTGGTTCCCTTTCTCCTCTCTTGAGCGTGCAATCGTTTGATAGATGTACACCAGCACATTTGACGCACACTGATGGCATATTACAATGACGAGCTACATGTCCTATGGCCTGGCAGTTAAAACACTGAACAGGGCCATTTGACGTTTTCAATTTCTCCACATAGATGCGCAAGGATATTAGGTACTCTATTTTCCTGTTCTGGGGCCTGTCAGGCAGGACCACCAGAAAAAGAGGCATAGTATCTGAACTGGCAGCTCTCTTTAGTTGAGCCACTGTGCGTATGTCAAAGCCAAGGCCTTCCAGCTCCTCCTTGATGTCATCCGTTGGAAGGTTTGAGGGCATTCCTCGAAGTACTACTTTTAGTATTTTCTCTGCAGCTGAGGGGAAAGTGTACTAAGGTATTCCCTTCCTCTGAAGTGCTGCGGTCACATTTAGGTAGTCATCAGTTGTGCTAAAAGTCAATTTAATCTTGTCGCCTCCTGCAGATTTTGCTTGAAAGGGCTTCCCTTGCAAAGTCCCTTTAACCAGCTGATGTAGCTCTTTGTAGCTGTTTTGGAACTGCGCAACAATGGGTGGTATTTGGTGCCTTTGTTGTGGTGATTGTTGATCTTGCTGCTGCTGCTGCTGTTGCTCTTGTGTGGGTTCGTCCTGGTTTATTAGGTCAAACGAGTTGCTGACCTCTATAGTGGCTGGATCTAGAGATGGTGGAAGCTTACTGGTACGATCAGCCAGCACAAAGCCCTCTCCATCGGGCTGGACCAGAACCATCTTTGCTTTGCGGTTAGTTTGGGAACAATTCTTTATACCACTACCTGATGGTGCAGTTTGGGCTCCCTTTTTGGACAGTTCTTTTATCTCTGCATGCCAGGGTGTACTTTGAGGCTGGAACATTAATACCAGTATTGTTGCCATTATTGTTGTGAGCTCTTTGTTCCTTTCTAAAGAGCTTAGCTTTTCCTCTTGCTGGTGGTGTGATGCTTCTCTTGGAGGCTCGAGATTTATGATCCTCCAAGATAGCAAGCATACTTGAATCAAGCTATGTTGTATCCATATTTTCATTTTCTGTAAGCTGCAGAGTAGGTACATTTAATTGGGCTTCTGCTATGACAGTCAGCTCAGTTATCTGTGAGGAAGAGGTGGCTTCCGGTGAGGTGAGATGTGCAGGGCGTTAGGCCCAACCGCCGCAGAAGACTGAAGGACATCACCATTGTTGTCCATTGTTGCTGCTGGTACCTAGCGGGAATGTTGTACTGGCCCCGTGTTATCACCGCTAGGTTCCAAGGACCAGTGACAACCCTAAAACTCACGCCAGGGGGTTCCTCTCCCAGCGGGAGAGGGCCGAGTGGCGGTAATTCCCTACTATCTCGGTCAGGGAGGGATTCTACAGCGAGAAATCCAGACCGCCGTACGCCGCGAGCGAAAACACAAAAGCGGCGAACAAAGCACACAAGCTCAAAGCAAAAATCGCATGCGTGGTTAACGAGCAGAACCAGGTGCCGACAGACCACATTTAAGCTCCAACAATCACGGAAACAGTGCCTATCGTACAAAAACAATGAAAATTTACACAATATTACTTGAAATTTTAAAATGAAAATACATACAAGTACATCACAACATATTTACTAAACCAAACACTTTAAAACTTTCAAAATCTCATTCAAACCATTATGGCCCATATAACATTTTTAATTATGGTACTATAATATTCCATGCACACGATTGGTTTTAATAGATTCTGTAGTGTGACGTTCATGCCACACTCCATGAATATATATAGTCTTCGACTTACTATATTCAGATTATTTATTCAGTGCAAATTGTTTTGTTATTCAAGTCCTAGGTTAATTTATTCATACTAAACCCGCGCGGCTAAAGATTTGTAAATAACTTTTAGTAATGCGGGGTTTCTTATTTAAAGGAGCAAATAAAATGTGAAATAATGAAATATATTTATTGTCAGTATAAATTATGAACGTCTGTGTGGCCAGAGAAAACCGTTGGCTGGCGACAAGGAATCACCTTGAGGATAATAGAGGTGCCGGCTACGACGGGCGAGTGCCGTTTAGCCGAAGGTGAGGGCGTTGCACTCGGACACTAGGGTGGTCTAAGCGACCCGCGCTGCCTCAAATGGGCGCGAAGCGAAAAGATAATAGCTACTGCTCTGGACATCACGTGATTTTGGCGTACGCTATCCCACCAATGCTGTATAGCGTCAGGGATTATAAAAGTTAATCCACAGATTCTTTTTTTCCATATGACATGGTCGCTGGACTGCGAAAGGTTGAGCCATCGTCTTCTTGGTGGCTAAAGGAAGCTACATCGTCACCTCTTGGCCTAGAGTAGCCTGATGCTGTCATCGAAGACACTTGGGCGAGACGAACGGCGCAGCACTGGCCGCAGCTTTATGATCGATATCTCACAGTAACACTCTGTGTTACGTTTATCACGGAGCTGTCTATATATGGTAATGTGCTCTTACGCCATGCCAATGTTCACGGTATAACGAGGCTTTAGTGACCCCCGTAAACGCCACATAGACTGGAATTTCAGCTCTAATAGTATAGGTTCCTCTGAGTTAGCTAGCAATCTTTTCATCGAACATTAAATTCTGAAAGCTCCTAGTTTTAACATGATTCAGATAATGGCGCCCTGGGAGTATTCATATGTGTATATGCATAACATCTTACTGTTGGCCTGTGTCGCACGATGTTTCATTAATCACTTTGATAACTGAAATACTTAGAGTTCAATTATTGTTTGCTCTTATTGGGCAAGTTGTAAGGTCTGGGTATTGCTTGCTTATAATTTTCATTATCTTGTGTTAGAAGTAACGTCAAATGTACCCAGCAATGTAAATGTCAGAAGACCGAATAAAACTTAATCTTTTTTACCTGTAATCCTATAGCAATCAAAAATTCTTGCTATCCAAATTATCAAAACTCATAATCATCTTGCTATCCAATAATCAGCAGAAAGCCCCCATCACAATTCAAAACATTTATTCACTTCATTTAAACCATTTTAATACATCAAAACACAACACGTTCATGTAATAATTATATAAGTTTACAATCAATTTTTTCTCTTCTCTCTAAAACTCTGATTCAATTGTAACTAGTAGCAACTATTAAAATTTACTGTTCTATTTTCTGTTGTTATATTCACTGACAACAGAAGAAATGGAATGGGTTGCGTGATACAACTGAAAACTGGCAACAGAAACTCGAGAATCTGCTTTCAGTGATTGGGTTGTGTTCGCGCCAACAACCATATTCGCGCGAGCATTTTTCGTGAGAATACACGTCCCCTGGACGACCAGCCTAAAACTTGCACAACGCGACCCAGCATATTTGTCTACAAAGTCTTCAATATATTTTTGTGAAGACTACTTTGACGTGGGTTTATACTAAATATTTTATTATGTTTAATAAGCTGTGTTCCTCAATATTTTTTTCTGTCTTAAACTTAATTTTTTATCAATAAATGAAATATCACTTTCGAAGTTGAGTGTCCCTTAGACACAACGTCTTTATACCTGTTGAAATTAGTCAGACATCATGTGTATTATCTGATATAAGATGTTAAATTAACAGAAGTACGTAACGCATCTAGTACATTAATAATTCTTTTCAAATTATGTCCGTAATTTTTGTAAAGTCACTACTGTTAAAAGTGCGCTGCTCATCATTAAGATGGTCTGCGATTTTTTCCTATTTTCTAATAGTCTATGGATAATGCAAATACAATTACATTTTGAGAGGTTTAGCTATACCGTACTTTATCATCACAATTAATATACCATATCATCTGAATAATGATATATTGTCCTGAATAATGCTACAGTTAGTTCTTCACCTACTTACATGCGCTGTAGTTAAGCTATATTTTTAACTTAATTACTACCTCTGCCAATATTTAGCTTATATCAAAAATTCCTTCTAGGCTATAAAGTTTTTAAAATCTATCCTCAAAATGAATCTAAAGCCTAGCATTTAAATACAACGCCGAGAAAGATTTGATTCTTACATAAGTTTTCTTAATTATAGGACAACATGTGCACTTTTCAGCACAAAACTACATTTTCAGATATTGAGTATGTATACTTTGACGTAAATTTTAACATTACATAATTCTGCCGCCCAAAAATCACTGTTTTATGCGAAAAACTTTCCCATCATCGTCACATCAATTTCGGGCAAATTACAGCTGTTTTCTTTGGTAAATCCAGCTTTCATTGCAAATATTATTTGTTTCATGGATTTCTAACCGGAAATAAGTAATAGATTTACTTAAAAACCTTAAATATACGACACACGGTTGGGCGATAGATGCTTAACATACCGAGCAAAATTGGTGCGTGCTGGGATGTGACGTCACGCGGTCTGATCGCCGTTTCGCGTTATGTAACTATTCTGCATCATTTCTTCTTCTTTTTTTTACCAAAAGTAATATTTCCTCAACTCTTATCGAGCAAATAATGTTGAATTTTGGTGTCATTGAAAGTTACTCTATCTTTTTCAATCAAAGTTTCATTTTTTCTTTTTAAAGTACCCTAATGGGGCAGAGCTTAAGCTAGGGCATAGAAGATTTCGTTGTTGCCTGTTGGCGAGGGCGATTCACGCAGTATTTATCTGAGAGGAGCCAGAGACAGTCCAGTTTTGACAATCAGTAAGAAACTGCGGTGCTCTCAGGATTGAACAATCATTGTTCCGAGAAGGTGGAGTTGAAATTTACACGTGGGAGATGATCCACGAACGCTGTGGTAGTAGGGGGTTGCTGTGTAATAATACTTATAGCATTCCATTTACCATTTTATTAATTTTGATATTACTGACTTTTGCTGATCTCAACAATTTCATAATTTTAATCATTTGATTTTATCAAATAGGAAGAGGGTGCAAAGTGATATCCTGTCGTGCCTTACAAACGTGTCATAACCTGACAGATTTATTCAAATCAAATATTGAATGCCAACAGACGTCGGTGAACTTTACAATTAATTTAAAACATGAAAATCCAATGTTCAAACAAAAATCAACACAATATTTGGCATAAGGCGTTAATTCTAAACAAACAACAGCAACATATCTATATGAAATTTACGCACTATATCAAGATGCTTATTAGATAGATAGATAGATAGATAGATATGTTCACTTTGATCCCATGTGAGAATAATCTCGGGGATGTGGAACAGTACATAAACTTATTAGTAATATCAATATTACTATATAATTGATAATATTATTATATATTGACAACAAGTTAGCTACAACCTATTAGTATAACCAATATCTCTTGTAATCTACAAATACAATCCCGAGTTAATTAATACTTATTATGTGGAACAGTGTATACACTTGTTACCAGCATCTAACAACCAGTTATTTTCTTACCAACCAGTTACCATGATAAGTTTCACTGTAATTTGCGACTACATATTATATCATGTTAGTTGCTATTTATGTGGAACAGTACACACACCAATTAACAATATCAATTATATTACCAACAACTCATAAGCAGCCAATTACTTAAAAACCTGTTAGTATAATAATTTTTCACAGCAGTTTTAGAGTGCATGCTATCCCATGTTAGTTACTATATATGAGTGAAATTTGTAAACAGTGTAATTAGTTCATTTGTCAAAAGTTTCAACAGAAAGAAAAACCATATATTATTTTAGTAATTGGGGACAACTTTGCCACCTTCCCCTTCCATACACCATATATACTATTTTATCAGTCATTCTTAGTTACCAAATTCCAAGAAGAAAATTCTTTCACAGAGTGAAGTGGTTTTGAAGCAGAAACTCTTTCAGTTTGGACTTAAAGTAGTTGGGTTTTTGTAGATAACATTTAATTTCTGTTGTTAAGACATTGAATAAGGAAGCTTCAGTAAATGTCAACCCTTTCTGCACAATTGACAGTGATTTGTAATCCTTGTGAATATTATATTTATTCCTAGTATTATTACTGTATATGTCAGCATTAAGATTGAAGTGTTCAGGATTTTCCACTACAAATAATAGTACGGAGTGTACATACCGTGCTGGCATTGTTAGTACACCCAGGTTTTTAAATAGATTTCTGTACGACGTCTGTGGGCTTGCTCCACAAATAGTTCTTATAGCACGCTTTATAAAACTTTTCACAAATACAAGCTTATACAAATAAATGAATTCAAAGAGGGCGCCATTAAGTCTTGGACTTAATTCCTGATTGATAGGAATTTATAACAGTCTTCCCGTATCAAATCAGATTGCTCACGGCTAATAATACGTTCAGAAAAATCGTCGGAGAGTGATGCTCAAGGGCGTTCACGGGTCGAGGACTACGTAATACTGAGTTCTTTTTAGTGGCTGAAGGTCTTTACCGTTTATGCAACAGCTGTGGCACCAATGGTGGTAACACGCACACTTCATTCAGATAACCGCCACAGGTACCGCAAGCCAGACGTGGCTTAAGCCGTCCAGCTCTAAGTCTCGTCGTAATCGTATACTCGGCGATGGCGTGACCTGTCTGTCCGCCAGACACCACCGGAAGACCCTCTTCTCTCACGATGTTGGATCGGAATCCTCTTCCAACCCCGTCGAAAACCAATCCGTGGGCCCTTAGGAGATGTGGACCCAGAACACACCAAACAGCTCGTTATTCTTTTGTAACATGCCCGTTCATTGGGAGTTCACAGCCACGTGATTCACACTTGGATCTACCATAACTGCCTCACCCCGAAAATATCCCTTCTTCCCCGAGTTTTGCTTCGGCCACCAAATTTTTCCACTAGCGTAAGGCACAATAGATGGTCCAGCCGAATTATCCACTTGACCGGAGAAGGGTCAGTTAGGCGATACCTGCTGCAGATAAACGGGCTTTTCATCGCTGTTGAGAAATATGTTGCTAGCCAGCTTTGGTGTGAAAGGGTCTCGATTCACCGTTACAGGTGGCTACCTACCAGACTCAAAGCGAAAATACTTTCGAGAAAAATATTCCAGCCCTCCTATCAATATTAATTATTGTTGCTATTTATAACATTGTACGAGTCTGACACAGCAGTCTCGTTACAACGCGAATAAAGAAGGAGGTCCGTTGTGTTGAGGTCACATTTTAACGTAATTGATTGGCGGTTCTGCATGTGGACAGAAATACCCTTTCTCTAAGACCAAGTAATGTAATTTAACAAGTGCTCCACAGTTTAGGAGAAGCTAGAGAAACGTGAAAAAATGGCTTAAACGTAAATATTTACAGTTATTCATGTTATAACAAGCCACTTACTCGATTGACATGGCTACCAATATCAAGATTGGCTTAGGGGCGGGCTAAAGTTATCTTGACGCTCGTAATTACGTAACTTAGTGACACCTATCAGTACTAAACTAAGCTCCTACGTTATTTCACCCAGCAAACCAATAAACTGACGAGTGGCTATAACAATTATTTCATCTCTATAGATTCGCCTTGAGATCACTGTGATGTCGTTAGTAATTTTTGAGCTACATAAATCACAGTTATCAGTTGTTTCCATTAATTGTGATTATTATTATATGTAACATTTAATTTCAGTAGTTTAGATTTATTGTGGATTTCCCATTTAAACATTTTAGGTGTGTCAGCTTTTGTTAAAATTTACTTAGATGTGTGAAGAATTCTCAAGTAAATTGTATTACACAGAAGGTTCTACATTGAAGCAACTACATCATGAGTTTCATCTACCTGTATATCGTTTGTAATACTCCGGATCTTCTGTATTTAATACAAGCTATTTCACGTTGTAAACTGCAGAATATAGTCCTCTATCGTGAGCAATAAAACGTTGTACCAATTCAGTTTTCCACACGACGCAGCTGATTGCAAAACGAATTACAGTGAGATTGAAGTCCCGCATTTGGCAGGGAGCGATCTGCAGGGCGTACCATTTATTTCTCAGAAAATTCTGCAGTGCCACGGCAAATACCTCATTCCTACTCATTGTTTAATCAGTAATGCATACAGAGTTTTATTATGGTAGGCTTTCAGTTTTGGCAAACGTGAAACGATATCTCAGCTTATCCGGATAAGTGGTTTCAAATGGGGTATTTAAAATGGTGTGGGAAGAAAGTATATCAATAAAAATGCTGATAAATAAGATAGACATTAAGTTAATTATAAACCCAGTCTGGACTTATCACACAAATTGCATATGAGTCTTCCTTTATATAAGTAATGAGTTCATTGTCGTCGATTACATAACCATACATCCCAAACTGGAAACAATGTTTCAATAATGCATTCTTTTGGTGCTGCAAGAAAATTTTAAATTTTTTTTACTAGAAATTAAAACAGATCAGAAAAGAACGAGTAGGAAAATTCATTTCCGCACACAAACAAACATATATTTTTAATCATTTTTTTTACCAGCACCAACAAAATAAACAATATTAACAAAAACCTAAAGATCTGCAGACATTATCCAACAGATCTTTACCTCAGAGTCCAATAGAGAATGCTCACCTACATTAATTTCTTGTAACTACTTCTCTTCAACATTCCGGCTTGTTTGATGTTATTAGGTCTACTATACTGTATAAACTAGAAACTGAATTTGACTATCACGAACAACTCAATACCTTTATCTGTCCAATACATTATGCCTCTTACAGCAATAATTTTTTCCAAAAGTTCTTATGTCATCTACTTTTCAGCAACTTTCTTCAAAACTAAGCAAACAAATTATGTTATCTACTTGTCAGCCACCGTACTCTGTACCCCATCTTGTTCCAACATTTTTTAATTTAATTACGATGGAGAGCATGCTCCTGCGACAATTTCTCTAAACACCTATTATCGGTTTTTTTCTTAGCTGGATCTACGGCTTAACGTGAATCCGAAACACGTACCGTTCTACCATAGCTCACATGATCAAGCAGAACTGTGAAATATTCCATTGAGATTTGAACTGAAGTCCCTTACTTTAAAGTGTAGCGTCTTAAACAGTGAGCTGTCAATATCTCTACAAAAACATTCTTACAATCTGCCTTCAGAATGTCTGCCAATCCTCTAGCGAACGTTAACTTCGATAAATACAGATATTACTCATAAGCCACAACAATTTCTGATTGCACTATAAAGAATTAATACAAACATTTAAAATAATTATTACAAAAACCAATACACACCTTATATGTTGTTTACCCGTATTATAGCATTTAAAAACTAGTTCATGAACTGTTCCAGTTGATTAAATTGTCGATGGAAGATGAACACTTACCATGTATCTGAGTTGAAGGAACGACTAGAGAACGAACAAACACTCCAGTACACTTGTACAGAATTGATTCTGGTGTTTTTTATTCGCAAATGTCTATGGTATATCAGATAAAACACAGCCGAAACCAGTTGTTTATTAGGAGTTATCGTAGCATGTTATTAATTTAATTTAATTTAATTGCAATGGAGCACACGCTCCAGTGGCAATTTCCCTATACACCCAACTTCCCCCTATCCTGCACCCACCTACTTTTGCCCTCTACAAACTTTAACTTTAAATTCTTTTAACATTTTCGGTAAGTTATTCATCATTCCCCTCGGTAACTCATTCCAATCCCTGACACCCTTACCTAAAAAACAAAATATCCCCACACCCTTGTGCCTGAAATCGAGTGCCAGCTTGTGGTCATGGTCATCTTTTGCCCTCCATGAACTACTTTTCATACCTACTGCAATATCTTTCCATGCCTCATCGCCAGTATACGCCCTGTACACTCCCATGACCCTCCTCATCCTCCTCCTGTCTTGCAATGAATCCCATTCCAGCTCATTTATCATATCTGTCACTGATTGAATTCTGCGATAATTTCCAGAAACAAATCTAGCAGCCATTCTTTACACCTTCTCCAACTCCTGTATTTGATACTCAAAATGTGGGTCCCATACTACACTACCATATTCGAGCAATGGTCTGACCAAAGTTTTGTAACCCAATTTCTTACTTCTCTCGTGCATCCCCTCATCACTCTCTCCAACAAATGCATAATTTTGAAATCTTTTCCTACAACCTGTCCAATGTGTCCTGTCCAGTTAAGCTTGTTATCAAATGTAATGATAAGATATTTACATTTCAAGTCTTCAACAAGCAATTCTTTCCCCACCTTATATTCATAATTAACATTTTGTTTTTTATTTGTGTATCTAATTAGCTGACTCTTCTTTGCATTTATCTTCATCCCATGTTTACCACCGCAACTAGATATCCAGTCTAGATCATCCTGCAAATGGTTACAGTCCTCTATCGTTTTGATCCTTTTATATAGCATTATGTCATCTGCAAACAATCTAATTTCAGATAGTAAACAATCAACACAATTATTCGTTAGAATAATGAATATAAATGGTCCCAATACGCTACCCTCTGGCACTCTCATTTTTACTCCCACTTCTTTTGATACTGCATTTCCTACCCTAACTTTCTGTTTTCTACATTTTAAAAATTCTTCTACCCAGAAAATCACTTTCTCATCAACTCCAATAGCTTTTACCTTATTTACTACAATTTTATGGCTCACTCTATCAAACGCCTTTGACAGATCTAATGCTACACTATCAATTTGGCCTCCCTTGTCCATTTCATCTGAAATATCTTGCATATATCCCACCAACTGAGATTTGCATGAATATCCTTGCCTGAACCCATGTTGCCTACTTGAAAACCACTTACGTTCCTCACATACATTTCTGAATTACTTGTATCTTACCACCTTGAGCATTACCAACTATGTGTAACAAACGAAATTGGTATTTATGATTTTGAAAGTAAGTTGCTCTTAAAATTAAAATTTTAATTAAGTCCATAAACATAAAAGCCTTGCCTAGCAAAAACTTTCATTTACAATTGATCGAAATGAAATATGGATAAAATCGCACTATAATTATTAATTAACTTATAATACGTAATCGAACTTTATCCTCAAATACGTTTAAACACCAATAACAAACTGTGATTTCCATTGTGTTATGTGTCATGTTGCAATGATTTTACGATTGTTAAGAGATATCATTAAACATCTCTTTCACATTTGTCTATTGTCTGCAAGTTATTCTATTGATGGTTCAGAGTGAAGAGTCCTAAATACTTATGCACATTAATCTGGATGCGTACATTATTTTAGTGAATTCGAAAACCTACTTGGATAAAGGAAAATACTATATATTTTTGTTAATTCAACTATGATTTTTTGAATTATCTTAGCCCTAAAATTTTATCTTCAATAAACAGACAAATATGCACAAATAAAACTTTTGAGTGAAACCTGTACAGTGTTAAATTGTATATCTTATTCATAATACTTACGATACTAAAACTGAAACCGAGAAAAAGACTATATATTTGACATATTTTAAAAAGAAAAATGTATTTGGGATACAAGTAATAAAAAAGGGGAAATCAAGTTTTTTTCCATGGTTTCCCCAAATCACTCCAGGCGAATGGCGGGATGCTTCATTCAAAAAGACGATGGCCGAATTCCTTCCTGTTGCTTGTACCCAGTCCCATCCCTCCTCTAATGACCTTAGCCATCGACGAGGCGTAAAGCTCTAATTAAAAAATGAACGTGATTGGCGCAGAAACTACTGGTCGGATTTTGACGGGATTTAATTAGTGTATAGCACATTTTCTCGCTGGTAACATAGAGTATGTGATGCGAAAAACAATTGTGTAAAATTATTGTCAGTTTTTAGTTGAAGCGATTCACGCAAAAGCTACTGGACAGATTTTGAAGTAGTTTAAATTAATATACATTCTTCAGCGAAATGATTGACCACTTCGTTAGAATCAAAGTCCATAAATCTGCACAAGGGGGAAACACAGCTCTCTGTACGTCGCTTATAGAGCTAGCAAAGTGTTTCAGCTCCACTTATCACAAAATATGATTGGAGGAATATATATTCCATCCCTTCTAACTATCAGTGACTTCTTTTCGCAAAAACAAGTTGCAAAGCCTCGCTCAGTTTCTGTGGCTGTAGTATAGAAAATTATAAGCTCATTGCAGTTTTTTGTTTGAATTTACAAAAATACAGCAGTGACTACTTTTAATGCTACAGCGCTTTACTTCCATTAACATTAGACCTCATACTCTTCACCAAGTGCAATATCCTGACAAATGAAATGTCATATCCCTAATATCTTTGACGATTTTGAAACGACGGTTAAAAATTGTTTGGTAAAATGCGCCTCTAAACCAGTTTTTTAGGAAATATGGATCGCAAGTTTCCATGTTGCACCAATCATATGGTGGCCGGCGATGCTGCCTCAGCCAGATACGTCGGCTTGGTGGTAACGCCCTGGTGTCATAATCGTGTGGTCGTTGGATAGAAACTGATTTCAGTTGAATTTTGCCGAGAGGAGTGATAAGCATTCTAGTAGTTGTTTCTTATTTAACGATAGTGCTGAATATATAATTTAAGTTAATAGTTCCTTAATGTGAGACACTAGAGTTTCAGGAAAGTGAAAAGCAGGTTAATTAGTAGAATGGAGAAGAGGGAATTTCCTGTTTCCCCTTGCTTTAGAAGCAAACGGGAAGCCTAGTAGTCTTGCTTTCAATTATTCCTTGCGTGAGTTGGCGTAGGTTACTAACTGTAAAGACTGTTGGAGAATATTTACGTTCCTTCATATATCACCTCGTTGATGGCGAGGTCGTTTCTCCTGCTCTCTGAGATGTCTCCTTAAAGCAATTATTTCTCGTTTTTCTTAAAGTTTTTGCTATTTTTGAATTCGGCACCAGTTGCTACACCAATGATTTACATTTTAAAAAAAATTGAATAAGGATTACGAAAGAAATCATCTATGACAGTTTGAAACAAACATTACAGCGTTATCCTGCAGTGATTGTGAGAAACCATAGAAAACCGGAGTCGCAATGTCTGGACAGGGGATTGAACCAGCGTATTTCTGAATAGCATTATGAATGTTGCAGCACATCCACCAAGCTCGACCTTCAAAAAGGGATCCCAGCTATTCGGAGCTTTTAAATCTAGTAATCGATGACGTGCGGACACGTAGCAACAACGAACTCTTTACTCATTTATTGTGCAGTTCTCAACACTGTGGACCGACGGTCATTTGTTTTCACCGCCGAATGTCGATTGTTCTATCCTCCTGCGTGCCCCTCAGTCATCAGGGACTCAGTGTTTACTGCGGTACTATATGTCACGCTTGCCACCGCGCGGCGCTACGGTCGCATTGACGGCAGCCAATGTCCGTCGGATAGACATCAGTCACGAGCGCCGATGGCCCTTCCTGGAATTTCCGCAGTTCCGTCTGAATGTGAGAATGGTTAGTCGCTAATAGACGGCGATTTCTGTTACCGCAAGTGAACACGTTTATATAAATAGCAACCAAATGCTTCAGTTTTGTCGTCTTGGGCTTAGGTTGGTTACGTGATATAAACATCGACCGATACATAAACGTTGAAAGATTTAAAAACCTTCTTACTCAACTACCAATAGTGATAAACGCAAGGTTAAGGTATGCCTAAATCACCACGTATAAGGCACCTTATATTAACCCATTTTTATTATCCACCTTGTACGTCCCTGGTGGCCGAAGTTTACCTAAAATTGACTTCGTGTTCCCAATTGATTTCAGTTCGATAAAAGGAACGAATGCGTTATTAAGGGGGGTCTACAAGTACCGTCTTGTCTGACGTTTTTCCTTGGTCAGGCAAGGCGTCAGGTAAAACGGAGCAAAACCTCGCGTCCACACACTTACGTTTTTGACTTCCGTCTTTGGCTCAGTTTTATCGAAACCATGGATGAAGAATTACTGTTAGTGATTATTTCATTGTGTCTAGTTAGATTAAATAGAAAAAAAGTTGTTTATCGCTCAAGATGGTCTGGAAGATGGTTATTAAAGAGGAATGTGTACTTTCATGTCAATTTGCTGCGCGCATTACGTCTTAAATCTGAAGATTGGCGTAATTATTTGCGAATGGATACAGACGCTTATTTAAAGTTGCTGTCATTAGTAACACCAAAAATACTCAAGCAAGACACTGCTATGAGAAGGAGTATCTCACCTCATGAGAGACTGACCGCTACTCTAAGATTTTTAGCAACAGGTAGAAGCTATAAAGATCTTGAGTTTACTACTATAATGTCGAAACAATCTTTAAGCCGCATTATACCAGAAACTTGTCAAGCTTGTAATATCCCTTGGTGACTGTAAATTTATGCGTGTGAATTCCACGTTTCTTTGGCATCGGCGAGAGCCAGGTGACTCATACCTGCGCTGAAAGACCGAACGATTTATGGCAGGCCGTAAAGTTAAAAGCTTTACGCATTCAATGGAATTCAAAGGACAGTATAGGGACTGTGCCGAAATGAGGATTTCTTGGTACAGTAGAATGTTGAAACTAGAGAAACGATGCTTCGGAGAAAAAGTCAGGTTGCGGAACACCTCTGTTGGGAACCAGCGAATCAAACTGTGTTACGAACTTTTAGAAACCATAAGTTTTTTATGTTGCATGAGGAGCGCCAATGGAGATCGTGGAAGACCCGCCAAACGCTGTGACTCGCTGAAATTTCCCGCGTTTGGTAAAACTCGGGAGCCTGCAAGTTTTCAACGGAGCGAACAAGCGGGGAAGAAGACACTCTGTTTCTGGCCAGCAAACAATCCACACCGGCGCACCACGGGAGATTGCCGTAGAGCTGCGGGGAGCTACCTCGCCAAGTGACCTTCGTCCAGCTGACCAACAGAGTCTATGAGACTCTGTTTTATCTGCACGTCATCTGCTACGGTAAAGAACGCCGACGATGTATAGACACTCTTGCGTCATTAATCCTAGGCAACACACTGAGATGAGAATCATGCTCTAAATTGTTCAAAAAAAAACTTTTAATGTTCAGTTCTGTTCAATAAACCAATCAATTTTATATTCAAAGAAAATAATAGGTGTTGTAAACCCTGCTTTCAATAACTTCCTTTCCAATCAATCAGTATATCATTTGAATAGATGACGATTTGTGTTTTTTAATGGTATTTTAAAATTACAATTGCTTTGATTAAAAGTATTTCAGAATTGGAATGTCGCTTCTCTCGGATAGAGAACACTTCCATTCCTGGCGCCTACCCGGGATTAATTTTGCAAATTAACTTATTAATTAATAATGCTCATTATTTTATTCTAACTTTATTAACGTCACAAACAAGACGTTACAAGCTATATATGAAGTATTGAAAAAGTAGTATCTGAAGGTAAGTAAATCAACAGAACAAGTTATTAAAGAAAATATTTTATATCAAATAGTATGAAGTTACAAAACAATAATTAAGCAAATTACAGTCCATGGTAGTAGAGCAAATTAGGTTTCATAGCAATTATGAGTGGTTCATATCAAAATTGAAAAAAAAACTGAGTGATGTTTGAAGTACCAGAATTAACAGGGCATGATGTTTCCGTATTTGGGTTAATGTTTCTCGATTGTTGGACGAAATTTTTTTCAGTGGGCTCTGCTGGATGGGTAGGCGGGAAAACATGTGGCATTGTTACAAAATGCTCTCCTGCTGTTGCACCAGCTGATCCCCACATATATGGTAATCTGATGCTTCCATAACTTGTGACTTTGAAGTCTTCATTCAACGCCTCCTTTTTTGCTTCATATAATACATCATTAATGAGCTTCTGGGCAAACATACTTTGTTTGTCCTGAAGTCCACGTAACTTATGCGCAATATACTTTCCAAAGATATCGAAAGCATCTTCTGATTGGAGTGATTTCAATTTTTCCCCAGCTAATAACAGTACTTCAGTGGTTGGATCATGGTTGCCTGGTTGTTTTCCTTCAAAGAACTTGTAGATCGATCATCCTCTTTCGGTGTTAGAGAAATCGTAGGAAGCGGGTTTGCCGCAACCGAATGCTGTTCCTCTACATCAATAAATTATTCTGCTTCTCTCTGTAAAAATCAAACACGGTTAATATAGCGGTAAACAGATATAAAGTTTTAAAAAGTACAGTAGTTTGTATTAAGTTTTAAAAATTCTTTAATACTATCGGTGACCAATTTCATTTTTCTTAATTGTTTTAGTTTCCAACGTCTGAGAAAGATTGGATTGACATTGCTGATGAATTCGAAAGGAAGTGGCAGTTTCCTCATTGCCTCGGTGCTGTAGATGGAAAACATGTAAGAATATTACCACCAGCACAAAGTGGGTCTTACTACTTCAACTATAAAACACCCATAGCATAGTACTCATGGCAATTGCCAATGCTAATTGCGAGTTTATTTACTGTGATGTCGGGACAAATGGAAGAGTTTCTGATGGAGGAGTAATTTCAAACACACAATTTTTTGAAAGACTTACAAATGAAAGTCTCAAAATTCCCAAATCGGCAAAAGTTTCGAGCTATGATCAACTTCTACCGTATGTGTTTGTAGGCGATGAGGCCTTTGGAATGCGCACAGACTTCCTAAAACCATACCCCAGAGACAAATTAGATAAAGAAACAAGAATTTTTAACTATCGCTTGTCAAGGGCTCGCCGTGTTGTTGAAAACACGTTCGGGATAATGGCGTCCCGATTTAGAGTTCTTCTAACCACCATTAACTTAGATGTTCAAAATATTGACATTGTGGTTATTACTTGCTGCGTGTTGCACAATTTTTTAAGGAGAGTGTACCCTCAGAATTATACGCCTACTGAGGTGTTTGACCGTGAAAACCTGGAAGATGGATCTGTGCAGTTGGGAGTTAGATGTAACCCATACATATGCACAGCCTTCAAATAGGAAGACGTGGACCTGTCCTGGAAGACGCGAAACTCGTAAGAGACACATTCAAGAGATACTTTAATAATGACGGATCAGTACCATGGCAGGACAAGGCCATCGCCCTTTGAGAAGAGACTGATTAAATAAAATCATTTTGAACTGATTAATTATCTGTTTTTGTACTTAGATCAGTTGCTGTATAGACATTAAATAAATCTATTATATTTTTATCTGATTATTTTTTTAAAAAACTTATTTATGTTAATTTCTTACCTCAATTTCTGAATCTTCATCTATATTGCTGATTGTTTCTCTCGGGGTTTCTTCATCACTTAAGAATGGAAAAAGATCAAAATACCACAGAGAGGGCTTGTAAATGTCGTCGGCACCAGCACCAGAACGTGCCGACTTACTAACTGTTTGCAACTCTCTACGAAAAACAGAACGAAAAGAATTATTTTTTTTCGTAACCGTATCCTTTGTAGCTCCACGATCCACTTCCTGACATTTTTCGATCAATACGGCATATGCCTCATTTTTTTTGTTTCGATCACTGTAGTTCTTTGACTTAACTTGCCATAGGCAAGGAAAACTACGATATAATTCAATGATTCAGTAAAAAAATCATGAGACCAATGTAGTAAATCCGACATCTTCAATTCGTTTTTTTTTTTTTTTTTTTTTTTTTTTTTGAAAACAAAATCAAAGTAATAGTTACTTTAGTTCCGCACAATCTGAGAGATGATAGAAGACTGAAGAGAAAACGTCAGACAAAACGGAAGCACGTCTACACGTAACAATATGCTTGACGACTAGACGGAAAACAATGCCCCCGCCGATCCGTTTTCTGGAAGTCGTCCGTCTTCATTCAGGTCAGGCAAAACGGTCCGTTTTGCTCTCCTCACACAATGTTTTGTCTGATACGTTTTACCTGTCAAGTAAAACGTCAGACAAGACGGTACGTGTAGACCCCCCTTTAGAGGAAGAAGAGGAACCGTTTTATTAAAATAGCATGATAATACACATACAGTCGACAGCCTGAAACCGAGAGTGGTGGTGTAACGGTTACCGTCTGGCCTCGCATTCGGGAGGACGGCGGTTCGATTGCCCATCCGGGCATGCAGATTTGGATTTTCCATGGTTTCCCAAATCACTCCAGGCAAATGCCGGGATGCTTCCTTCAAAAGGCCATGGCTGTATTCCTTCCCATTCCTTGCCCCCCATCCTTTTCCGTCTCTAAAGACGTCGCTGTTAAGAGACGTTAAGCAGTTTAAAAAAAAAAAAAGACAGCCTGAATACTGGAACAGTTGCAATAGGCGCATTAAGCAAATGTGGTTGTTTACTGATTTATTGCATTATAATAGGGGTAGGAAGATAATCATTAACAACCATAGTTTTCTCAGAAATACTTTTTTTGGCTTTACGCCTCGTCGACGTCATGGTCATACTGCAGACAAAATATGGGAAGAAATTTCGACATGGCTTTTGAAGGAATCGTTCTGGCATTCGCCTGGAGTGTTTTCAGGAAACCGCGGAAAGCCGATATCTGGATGACCAGGTATAACACAGTGTGAAATGTATGTATATGGTACGAATCACTTAAGAAAACTGAATCTTGGGCTTAGAGTTGAAAGTTAGGAATAAAAATATAAAAATTGGCTTTAAGATCAGAAACCGCGTGGCATCTACCTCCCTTAAAAAAATAACTTTTTAATATAAACTCTTTTGATGCTAAACAAATAAGAAATAAGGGAAAAAAACCACGAAAGGAAGACTGACAAAGTCCGACTGTAACTGGACGGAGGTTTGTAATATATTTGGTAAAATGAGTTATGAGCAGTGTTAATGACCTAAGAAAACGGATCTACAGTTTTTAAAATTTGGGCCAGTCTTTATCTTTATTACTCCGTCTGTTTTTATGCAAAAACCATTGTCTGATTTTGATGAGGTTTTCAATAATGTGCAGCCCCTAGCTTTGGGGTAAAATATAGAAAGTTCCATTTTGATGTGAAGTCGGAATGAAGAAAAATATAGGTAAACAAATTAGTATGAATTTATCATTAAACGAGATTCAAGCAAAAACCGCATGTAAAGTTTTGGAGTAGTTTTGAATAATTTTTAGCCCCTGCTCCTAGGATAAACTAGGGTATGTTTCATTTGATGCGAAATCGGAAAGCTGAGAAATTTAGGATAAAGGATAAACAAATGAGCATCAAATTTGCGCTACACTGGATTCACACGAAAGCTGGATTTTGATGGCGTTATAAAGAATGTACAGGCCATAGTTCTGGAGTAAAATAGGATATGTTTAATCTTGATATCGGAAAGCTGAGATTTTCTGATAGAAAGTTGAAGAAATGGGTGCAATTTTTCGTCGAATTTTAGTGGGATTTTGAGTTACGTATAACTCGCGGCCCGGGAATAAAATAGGGATTTTTTTATGTGAAGCAGAAAAGCTGTTAAATATAAGATAGGTTTCGATAAATTAATATTGATATGGTGGGTTTTTTATGGGATTTTGAACAACGTACAGTACGTGGTTCCGGAAGTGAAGTAGGATATTTTTTTATTTGAAACCCGAAAACTGTTAAATTTGAGATAAATGTCCACAAATTAATATCCATTTTTTGTTGAGCGTTTTCACAGAAGAACTACTGCCGGATTTAGTTAATTCTCTCAGTCGAATTGCATATGAGGGTTTCAGGGAACGGATGGCACGTATTGTTCAGAGAAATTAAGTTACTTTTTTCTGGTTGGCGAGCTGTTACTTGTGACATGATCGACCTTATCCTTATATTAACAATCCAAGTGAACGAAGTTCCTGGCACAGTTAGTATTAAATAATTCAAAGCTTTTTATGAGAAATGTTTGCGATGCTTATCTTAACGATTATGACCGCCGTTACAATACATTACTATACGACTTTCTATCGTTTCTCATGTGTTTACTCACATTACGGAAATGCAATTGATTACAACTGTAAAAACGATATATGCTTAAGGAAGTTTATTTAATGTAACTAACGAACTTGCAACTAGGAGTTTTTGCAGCTTGAATTCGTTGGGGACATATACGAGAACTCAACTGTAAGAACCTTAAGAAACGTCTCTATGCCTTAGAATGGTAACCGTAGCCGTTGCGTTTCTCTATCTCCTCACCACTAAAACTTTGACACATATTCAGTCATTTCTAAAGAATGCGGTTATTTCATCACGAAAAAATTGTGTGGCTGCTGTCTGTGTACGTGTTTATGGCAAAGAGCAATATAAATTATTTGATTAATAACGATTGGTTATCAGTCAATCATTTTTTAGTGCAGGAAGTTGCTAAAGCGAAATTTTTCCACTGCTTTTAAGAAAACATTCTGACAGATTTAACCTTTAGAAAAATAGATAACCCACATCGAATTTGCACGAAAATTAATTATTTGTGTTACTAAGCGTTAACTCTCTAATTTAACTTCTATTACTTCCGATAATCATGAAATCAACAATCGACTGATTGCATTAAAAGTTACGTCGTCATACCTATCTTGGAGAAAGACGGCTAAGAGAATTCAATTCACTCGCTGGCTATATTTATTACAATTTTAAGGGGAATTTCTGTAAGAATGTGTGCTACATGCTGTATTTAAAAATAAATGTTTTACATGTATAATAATAATAACAACTGAAATGGGGGAAATTAAATTATGATATTGTAGTTGTATTCTTATACTCCTAAAGTATGATTCATTTACTAACATGTATTTAATTTATATTTAACACTTATTTAATTTTAATAATAGAATGGCGTGAATTAATATTCAAAACAACACTTAAAACCTCAATTTATTCAATTAAATAAATAAACTTAATTTTAATTAAAGTTGTTACGTGACATGATGAAAAAATAACTGTTATTCGTCAGGGATAGCTATGAGATTCTCTCTATCTAGGATGTTACTGGTTATTTTAAACTGGTGCCAATAGTAAATAATACATAACACTTTTTATCTATTTGTGCACTGTACCATGTGTTGGTTCTCGGACTGCAGCGGAACTCACGTCACTGGCTGGCAGGTTGTGTCCGCTGTTTACAGAGGTGCGAAAAGTAGCCCTTCTAAACAAAAGGCCCTCAGGCGAGAATTTCTACCTCAACAGAGAAACATACAGAAATCCTCTTACGCACCAGAGGCCAAGCACAGGGCCTTTTCAGTGCTGGTTCCAGACAGAGTGTGTCGTTCTGTTACCACTGCAACTTTCTGTCCTAAGGGCACCTTCCGGAGCGGATATTCTTCCCGCGAATAAAGCTATCCCTCATACCAGCTCGTAGGCGATAAGTCTTCGAAGAGTCGAACACTGTCGGCAAGCTGTCCGTAAATGTTCTGGGCCTCTATTTACATAAATACACGCGTCACCGAGCCATTACATGTTGGTTACCAAATAATCTTACGACCATGTGCTGTAACGACGTAAGGGGTAGAATTGGAGTAGACCTTTACTTAGTTCAGTGCTGATAACGAGAAAAAGTTAACAAATGCAATTGTTTCTTAGATGAGCCAAAAAAATGCCTGAGAACCACATCAGGCAGAGGCAGTTACTACACAAGTCGTTCTCATTACTTGAAATTGTATTCATCGCTGGTGGATCTTTAATGGTAGAACAAGCAAAGCAAAATACGAAATGATAACTGTCTTTATTTTTAAGTTAATGTAAATTTGTATTTGAATGGATATTTACGCAACTTGAAGCCTTCAATTACGGTGGTTTGTAACATGCATATAAAGTGGGCAGCAATCCAAACATGAAAAAACAAACATAAAATGATCAAAAGTTCTCCAGAAAGGCCGTAGTACTAGGGAGACGAGATAAAGGTTGTGCTGACCACAAAGGATAGAATTTTTTGACTGTAACTGAAAGATACCATGTATCAGCGGTGAGCAATTATTTCCATGTCTTATACACTCTTTCAGATTTTGGAAATTCCAGACTTATGTCGCTTCATCATACTGGGTCACTCTCTCTCAATTAGTAAACCAAAGTTTATTGTTCTTTTTAAGTGGATTTTTGTAGCTTAAAAGTGGTTTCTAGCCTTTTGGTTCATGTTGAAATTGATTTCTCCATTATTGAACTCATAGATACCTTTCAGCTATTGCAGCGTCGGCACCAACCCGTGTGCTTCTTGGACATCTTCTTTTCATCCTCTCTGTTGGAAACAATTTTACCATCTTCTTCCATATTATTAGACTAGCATTTACCCGATGCTGCGCGTGTGTGTTTTGGTATGTGTAGAAATTCTTTACCGATTTTATTCCGTTATCAAATATTAACTTGGAGAGGTATGAATGTCATTATTTCAGTCGTATAAAAGTAGTTCCAGCGGACCATGTTTTGGTCACGAAACAGTGAATGTTTTAATGTGACAGAACCTATTATTTTCGAAAGAAACAATAGCGAAGTTTGTGATTGGTTTGAAATGCAGACAAGAATTATTATTAAATTCCTGTGCTTTCAATGACGACGTATTATTAATGTCATTATTTCAGCCGCATGTAAATAGTTTCAAGGGGCCAAGATTCGATCGCGATACGGTGAATATATTAATGCGCATATAACAGAAGCTATCATTTTCGAACCACAATCTAATCGGAGGTTGTCGTTAGGTTGAAATGCATCCTGGAGCAGAATAACACCTAACACGTTTTGTTAAAACATATGGCACGATGGATTTGGTTTTACAATTTAAACGCTGTAGCACGAGGTTTTAGGATTCCTAGTTACTTTTATAATTTAGTTGGTTCCATGTTGCTGTCGTCATTAACTCAACAGCATGTAAGAAGGTCAAATTTTATGGCGATAAAAACTACAACCGATATTATTCCAGAATATTTGCACATTATAGCATCCAAATATATACTAATCGAGTAAAGTCGTTCGAAATATGGTCAGTTTTGCATACTATGCAAGAAATACGTATTGTTACCTGTTGATGTTTCTTGTAGACCTAGTTCTTTTTCAGACATCTTTCTTCGAGAAAAAGCTGAATTCCACATCTATATAACAGAAGTATAACGAATCAACCCCTTTTTAATGAACGTTGTACAGCATTGAGCGTCGATTGCAAAAATGTCGTACCAGAGACAGATTGTGTAACTGTCAAAGATGTTAATAATATCGGTGATTGTGCTTATGGTAAATTATGTATTACTCACTTATTTCGTTTGATTCACATATTCCATTAATTTTAATGTTTTAAATTTCGGAGAACTGATTAAATAATTAGGCGATGTCAAGAAACGAAGCATAAGTCTAAGAAAAGTAATATGATCTTTTGTCGATTTTTTCACGAAAAGAGTGAACATCTCAAATAGAGTGTGATCCGTGACCCAATAGTTTTCGTCTAGAAATTATTTCAATTACTTTCTCCGTCCCTGGGTGCATATAAGTTATTAGCTATTTACACAGATCTTGATCCGGACCATTAGCTCTTAATATTTGAAAACACAATCCAAATTGATGCGGTAGTTTTCCGTGATAATGGTTCATACCCGTCAGATACACACATCTTGCTTTCACATTTATAATAATATAAATGACCGTTTCAGCCAAGACACATCTGGTATTTCATCTCTCTTTCTTCTGTTCAGTAATATAAATCAACAACTAAGTCTCTACTATTCTCTAGTATCCATTTTCGATTGATACTAAGTTGCAATACTTTATACAGTAGTCTTTTATATTTCAATTTCTTTTTAGATTTTTATCTGTGTATTTTGTTACCCACAATCCAAGCGTTGTTAATATTATTACGAAAACATTAATTTATTAACATACTGCACCAAATGCCACCAGATTTAAAGGAATTTTTGTACGATCGACGAATTCTCGGCTAGAGAGTTTTGTTAACATCTTGTAATTCGTTAAGATATCTTTTATAAGCACTGCAATACAGATTCCGACAGTCTGAGAAAAACTGACACGCACACTGCCAAGGACAGTAATTCAGTTTGTAATTTAGCCCATCTGTGAGGTAAGGCTCCTCAAGCCAAATTTGCAGCTGAAAGCTTTATCTTCCTCTTTCTTGGCTCGTTTGATTCGTCTTAGTGTCCAATTTCCTTGTAACTCTAATACCTCTTTTATGTATTTTATGAACAGGAACAGTACCCAATCTCCGAAATTACTGGTAGATATCAGCAATAGCCCTACAAGCAATACATCCCATGTCTGAAATACTGAATTCCAATACTGAAGTTTGAAGGCGAAGCCGTATGTGGGTAATATATACATTTAGATAAGCGGCCCGTGCGAAAATTTCGCTAATAATATACTACGATTAATTTTATAGCAAGATTGGTGATTTTTAGTGGGATGAAAGAAGGCTCGGCTCATTTTTAACAGTTGTTTTTTTTTTGTCAACTGAAATAGGTTAGTAGCAAAACACATAAAACGTTTTAAGAAACAGTTAGCAATGATGAAATGTTTCCCTTGCAGAAACAAACATATCAGGAAGCTCCTTTCCCTAGAAAACATGATTTATCAACATCTCTGTGATATGTGGCGGTATCTAGCGGTAATGAGATCACTCTTTACCTACACCAGCGAAACCTGGCAGCTTGACTCCGAACTATCGCATACCGTGACCTTGACTGTTCATAATTTTGCCATTTACGAGTTGAATTTATAAATAATCCTTTCTTAATTAATGATGTTACCAAAGCGGAGAACATAATCTTTAAAATGATATCTGATTTATTGATTATGGTAGGGGAAACGATGGTTTGACACAAAACACACCTTTTAGAAATAATATCAATGACAATGGCTTTCGGCTTTAACAGTCCTTCGAAATTTATATTTTGATGCTACAAGTGTATACATTGGTTTACGAAGTATTTATTAATTCTCACAGTGTACATATATTGCTAATGAACTATTTGTTTTTTCAATAATAAGTACGACAGAAACACCTAATTAGGAATGCCCCTCTTCGAGGCCATGCTCGAACCAGTGATGCTAGAAGTTTCAGGCCAATACGCTAAACCTGCTAGAGTCGGATTTGTGAGCCATTCCAGGATACGATTAGATGTTTTGGCAAATCCAGTGAGTATCTATATATATAAAGATGAATGTATGTATGCTTGTTGGTTTGTTTGTTCTTTATACAAATCCACAGTTTTCATCCGATCGCGATAAAACTTTGCACACTTTTCCTTTGAAACAAGGAAAAAAATACTGTCTACATTTGGTTGAAAAATTATCTGTATAAATAATACATATTGTCTTATAATTTCGAAAAATTACTGAACGGCGATAGACAGACGCGTTGGATATGGAGATCTCTGTACCGTTTTGCCGTGTAGTGGTCAGGTAGCTCAGTGGTTAAAGCGCTTGCTTACTAATGTTTGGGTCGTGGTCTCCGATTCGAAACTCCGTGGAAGCTAAGATTTAAAAAAATTGTTTTTGATCGTAAGAGTCACGCCTGGGCTGTCGGTTATTTGGATTAAATGTTAAACCGTAGATATCACAAAGTTAGGGGTGCAATGCGAGGCAAATCTTAGGTAATCTTGCTATGCTGTAGGTGTAAAAATTTTTACGTTATATTGATCACTCAGTGGTGATTCGCAGTCAGTGTGTGTGTGAGATCTGCAGTAATAATACTATAAATGCGGAATTAAATCTCTGTCTTTTGTTACGTTTTGACAACTAAATGCCTATAACAATATTGACGGAATTTAACAATAAAATCTGGAGGGAGGGCACAGGACATTTGGTATGATTAACAGTTGTAGTAACAAAATTTTGAGATCTTATCGAATGGTGACAGAGTGACGGATGTGTATGTTAGTCTGTAATGTTACGTCGCTTGCTCAAGCTGTGCTTCTCGCGCATTATGTTAATTTATAATTTGTTGATAAATTTCGTTTAAAGAAAAAACTTATTATTTAGTATAGATGTAGATTTTCTCTGTCCTATTACTTTGTGTCTGCTTAAATGTTTCTGGCACCAGTTTATTTTGCCTTCTTTTTTGACATGCCTTGCGGGCGTAAACTGACCTAAGTTGTAGCTCTAGCAGAGCACGACGAAGTAGCTAAAGTTATTAGAACCCGAGAATCGGATAATCACGCTGAAGAAAGAAGAAAAGACAAAGCTGAAATAAAGCTGTCCTTGATTAACACCCCTCCCCACATCCACTCACCTTTGTTTGTTTTTCTGTTTTTAAATATGTTGGAAATTTATTCTCTTCAAAATACAGATTCGATGGTAGAATGATATAGTGATGGCTTTCCGGTCATATTATGCCGACTCGGTGTTGTTTGGGACGAATCCTTGGCTACCAACAACTTTCTATATTCAATTCTGGCAAAGAAATTCTTAATCCACGCGTACGAAGTCGCGGGTATCAGCTAGTTTAATGTATAAAGAATGTCACAGGTGGCAAAATTTGTTGTTTGCGCTTCACTTTGGTGACACGCCGACATCGTGGCGCCTGTCTGTTGCTTTGTCTTCTAACGCCCAGTGGCCTCACCAACAGGTAATGGAGCAGCTCCACAATGCTGAGCAGGCTGGCTCCAGCAAACAGACCCGCCGCCCCGCCCACGGACACTGCAACAGTGTGGGTACAACACACAGAAATTACCAACCAGCCTGCAATGACTGGGCAGCATAAATCGGTATGGCACGAACACTAGCAATATTTAAGAATCATAATCTTAATATAAGAAGATTTATCGTTATCTTATCCGTGGTATCTTTAGTTGGTTATTTTGGTCGTCAGGTGGTTTATACTTACTCCAAAGTATTCACTTAATTTCGTAGTCATCTTGGTGTGACAATGTTCATTAATGAGTGCTAGGTAGGTAAATGTAACTCTTCTTATTATTAATTTTGCGAAACTTGCATCACAACGGATTTCATTCTTCCATCATATAGGAGGAGCACAGTAAATTGTTATCTCCATTTTAATTGCAGTAAATGGGAAGAATATATGCTACCTGGTTAAGGCATCAGTCTGGAGATCAAAAGGTCCCTGGTTCGTATCCGCATCTTGGTGGAGATTTCCATATACCCTTTACCCCTCCTCCAACTCTGGCACAGCTTGCCGAATAAGGTGAAACACGCCAGAAAGTTTCCGTTGTTCGGGTTGCACTGTAGGTCCCCTTTACTCGACAGGATTACCGGGACAGGTCAGTTTAGGTAAGGATGAAGGTAATTGGCCACCCTACCTCTAACACCAGGCTAAATATATCTCCTTCGGAAAGGGGGAGGGGCTCCAACCAATTATCGTGTTCAATAGCAAGCTTAGCTTAGCTTTAGGAGGAATTTATTCTTTAATAAACTTGATGACTTTTGATTTATCATTTTACAAATTAATTAGAGTTTTCGCTTTTAGAAAACAAACTCGTTCGATTCGAAATATTCAGAAACGACCGTGCAATACATAGCACATTGTTAGTTTAGATTGTGGGGAGAGACAGCCAGTTGCAAAAGTTTCACACCGAGCATCGAGGAAACTTAAAATGGCTATAAGCTTAACTGAGCAATGTAACGTTGGTAATTTGCTTAACAACAATCTAGTAACTATAAATATTTATTGAGACGGTTTTTTTGCTTATGGTTTTACGTCCATCGACCTCCAGGTCATTAGAGGCGTGAAAGAACTTGGTACAAGGACGGAAAGGAATTCGGCCACGGGCTTTTCGAAGGACTGATTTCGGGAAACCATGGAAAACAGAAATCTGGATGGCTGGATGGACATTCAAACCTACGTCTCTCTCTCTCTCTCTCCTCCCAATACATTACTACTCACCAAACACGCTTGGTATGTTGAGACAGCATTGAAATAGTAAGCTATTTAGACGCTTTAAGCAATTACTGAAATTAATAAACAGTTTGTGTGAAGTGAAAATTCTAGTGCTATGCTGAGTATCCGTTTCTACTGGCTGACTGTTCTTTTTTAAAATAAAAAAATAAAGGCAGTTCAAAAATTAGATGCATCCTGACAAAGTGTTATCATTATATTGTGAATATCTCAATCAAATCTGTAGTTGCTTGCTCTAAAGCGGTATAAGTCTAATAATCACCAACACTGAGTGCTGAATATCCCTTGTTCATTTGAGCTTGTAATATGTACTTACAATGTGCATACGGTTGAATGATAGTACCGATAATTACGAGACAAATATTATCATTGGTTATGTGTCTTCATGAATAGCAGTAGAGCATTTGGTAATCAGTATATCAAGAAAGACATTAAATTTATCATTAACATAGGTGAAACAATTATTCCACCTACATTAATGATAAATCAGAACTGAATGATTCAGCCAGCAGAAGAGTTAAAGCGAAACAAATAATAAATGTGAAGTAAATTAGGTGTAACAAAACTTGCAGTTAAATACATAATAACATTTCACCACAGAGGAGGATTACAATCATCAAACAAGATTACATCAATTAACAATAACCTACAATAAGAATACCTATTCCTATTAAGCCAATTATTTGGAAAATTAAGCATTATTTAGTTCTACTATTTAGTGGAAGTTGTTGCAAAACTTCAGTCAAATTGATTCAATAAAATGCGAGGGAAACCGAAAAATTGATAAGGATTTAGTTTAAAGATGGTAATCCGAGATTCTAGTGCAGATCAATTCCTTGCCAGCTGAAGAACTAAGTGCGAGTATTGTGTTAATTTGGTTAGTGCTTGCAGAGTTTCTGTGACGATAGAAACTCAGACAGACACAGAAACATCACGCAGAAAATAAATCAAATATAGGTATGCCAAAATCCCGAAATCAAATTTCCGCATTATTATTCTTTCTTTGTGCTGTTTTAGATGGAACATATTAATAGATCATTTTTGAGGAAAGCATTAGCTCTGCAAGGCATTCGATTATCTTAAGATATACTAATGTGTACAAAAAGGAAGTTAAAGCCTTGGTTAGTAAAAGAATTCATTAAGATTTCAAGTAGCAGAGTGTTTGTAAAACGAAATCTTCACAGTCTAGCTATAGCATCTGGAAAGGAATTAATGACCCATCAGCGAGGTAAACAAAATAAAAACTTAAGTATTTCAATTCTGTCATTTAATTACAGAATTTAAGATGGTTATATAATATCCGTCCGTTTAGAATCGTCACTCATTTTATCAACGGCACAGGTTTTACAATTAAGGCGATTAGGTAATCACTAGCGTGA
>JARYHS010011408.1:297255945-297272944 GCA_031002005.1 Vandiemenella viatica | reverse complement strand
TGTGCTTTCAATGACGACGTATTATTAATGTCATTATTTCAGCCGCATGTAAATAGTTCCAAGGGGCCAAGATTCGATCACGATACAGTGAATATATCAATGAGCATATAACAGAAGCTATAATTTTCGAACCACAATATAATCGAAGGTTGTCGTTAGGTTGAAATGCAGTCTGGAGCAGAATAACACCTAACACGTTTTGTTAAAACATATGGCACGATGGATTTAGTTTTACAATTTACGCGCTGTAGCATAAGGTTTTAGGATTCCTAGTTACTTTTTTAATTTAGTTGGTTCCATGTTGCTGTCGTCATCAACTCAATAGCATGTAAGAAGGTCAAATTTTATGGCGATAAAAACTATAACCAATGTTATTCCAGAATATTTGCACATTATAGCTACCAAATATATAATAATCGAGTAAAGTCGTTCGAAATATGGTCAATTTCGCACAAGTTAATATGCAAGAAATACGCATTGTTACCTGTTGATGTTTATTGTAGACCTAGTTCTTTTTCAGGCATCTTTCTTCAAGAAAAAACTGAATTCCACATCCATAAAACATGTAAGGAAGAAGTATCACGAATCAACCCCTTTTTAATGAACATTGTACAGCATTGAGCGTCGATTGCAAAAATATCATACCAGAGACAGATTGTGTAACTGTCAAAGATGTCAATAACATCGGTGATGGTGCTTACGGTAAATTATATGTTACTCACACTTATTTCGATTGATTCACATGTTCCATTAATTTTAATGATTTAAATTTCTGAGAACTCATTAAATAATTAGGCGATGTCAAGAAACGAAACATAATTCTAAGAAAAGTAATATGATCTTTTGTCGTTTTTTTCACGAAAGGAGTGAACATCTCAAATTGAGTATGAACCGTGGCCCATAATTTTTCGTCTAGAAATTATTTCAATTACTTTTTCCGTCCCTGGGTACATATAAGTTATTAGCTATTTATCATAGATTTTGATCCGGACCATTAGCTCTTAATATTTGAAAATACAATCATTTGATGCGGATATAATGGTTCATACCCCTCAGATACACACATCTTGCATACACATTTATAATAGTATAAATGACCACTTCAGCCAAGAAACATGTTTTTTAAATTGTATCACTGTGGGATCCAAACCCAATTGATCGGATATTTCATCTCTCTTTCTTCCGTTCAGTAATATAAATAATCAACTAAGTCTCTACTATTCTCTAGTATCCATTTTCGATTGATACTAATTTCTTCATCAAACGATCTAAAGTTGCAATACTTTCTGCTGTAGTCTTTTATATTTCAATTTTTGTTTAAATTTTTATCTGTGAATTTTGTAACCCACAATCCAAGCGTTGTTAAAATTATTAAGAAAACATTAATTTATTAACATACTGCACCAAATGCAAGCAGATTTAAAGGGATTTCTCGACAAATCCTCGGCTAGAGAGTTTTGTTAACACCTTGTAATTCGTTAAAGATATCTTTTATAAGCACTGCAACACAGATTCCGATAGCCTGAGAAAAACTGACGCGCACGCTTTCAAGGACAGTAATTCAGTTTTGTAATTTAGGCCATCAGAGAGGTAAGGCTCCTTAAGCCAAATTTGCAGCTGAAGGCTTTATCTTCCTCTTTCTTGGCTCATTTGATTCGCCTTAGTGTCCAATTTCCTTGTAACTCTAGTACCTCTTTTATGTATTTTATGAATAGGAACAGTACCCAATCTCCGAAATTACTGGTAGATATCAGCAATAGCCCTACAAGCAATGCATCCCATGTCTGAAATACTGAATTCCAATACTGAAGTTTTAAGGCGAAGCCGTAAGTGGGTAATATATACATTTAGATAAGCGGCCCGTGAGAAAATTTCGCTAATAATATACGATGAATTTTAAAGCGAGTTTGATGATTTTTAGTAGGATGAAAGAAGGCTCGGTTCATTTGTAACAGTTGTTTTTTTGTCAACTGAAATAGGTTACTAGCAAAACACATAAAGCGTATCACGAAACAGTTTGCAACGATGAAATGTTTCCCTTGCAGAAACAAACATATCAGGAAGCTCCTTTCCCTAGAAAACATGATTTATCAACATCTCTGTGCTATGTGGCGGTATCTAGCGGTAATGAGATCACTCTTTATCGACACCTGGGAAACCTGGCAGCTTGACTGTGAACTATCGCATACCATGACCTTGCCTGTTCATAATTTTGCCATTTACGAGTTGAATTTATAAATAATCCTTTCTTAATTAATAATGTTACCAAAGCGGAGAACTTAATCTTTAAAGTGATACCTGATTTATTGATTATGGTTAGTAAGTAGGGGAAAAGATGGCTTGACACAAAACACACCTTTTAGAAATAATGTAAATGACAATGGCTTTCGGCTTTAACAGTCCTTCGAAACGCATATTTTGATGCTACAAGTGTATACATTGATTTGCGAAGTTTTTATCAATTCTCACAGTGTACATATATTGTTACTGAATTATTATTTTTTTTTTTCAATAATAAGTACGACAGAAACACCAAATTAGGAATGCCCCTCTTTGAGGCCATGCTCGAATCAGTGATGCTAGAAGTTTCAGGCCAATACGCTAAACCTGCTAGAGTCGGATTTGTGAGCCATTCCAGGATACGATTAGGTGTTTTGACAAATCCAGTGAGTATCGCTTTAATGTATAAAGAATGTCACAGGTGGCAAAATTTGTTGTTTGCGCTTCACTTTGGTGACACGTCGACATCGTCGCGCCTGTCTGTTGCTTTGTCTTCTAACGCCCAGTGGCCTCACCAACAGGTAGTGGAGCAGCTCCACAACACTGAGCAGGCTGGCTCCAGCAAACAGACCCGCCGCCCCGCCCACGGACACTGCAACAGTGTGGGTACAACACACAGAATTACCAACCAGCCTGCAATGCTAGCGTGACTGGGCAGCATAAATCGGTACGGCACGAACACTAGCAATATTTAGGAATCATAATCTTAATATAAAAAGATTTATCGTTATTTTATCCGTGGTTGATCTTTAGTCGGTTATTTTGGTCGTCAGGTGGTTTATACTTACACCAAAGTATTCACTTAATTTCGTAGTCATCTTGGTGTGACAATGTTCATAAATGAGTGCTAGGTAGGTAAATGTAACTCTTCTTATTATTAATTTTGCGAAACTTGCATCACAACGGATTTCATTCTTCCATCATATAGGAAGAGCACAGTAAATTGTTACCTCAATTTTAATTGCAGTAAATGGAAAGAATATATGCTACCTGGTTAAGGCATCAGTCTGGAGATCGAAAGGTCCCCGGTTCGTATCCGCATCTCGGTGGAGATTTCCATATACCCTTTATCCCTCCTTCACCTCTGGCACAGCTTGCCGAATAAGGTGAAACACGCCAGAAAGTTTCCGTTGTTCGGGTTGCACTGTAGGTCCCCTTTACTCGACAGGATTACCGGGACAGGTCAGTTTAGGTAAGGATGAAGGAAATTGGCCACCCTACCTCTAACACCAGGCTAAGTATATCTCCTTCGGAAAGGGGGAGGGGCTCCAACCAATCATCGTGTTCAATACCAAGCTTAGCTTAGCTTTAGGAGGAATTTATTTTTTAATAAACTTGATGACTTTTGATTTATCATTTTACAAATTAATTAGAGTTTTCGCATTTACTTTAGAAAACGAACTCGTTCGATTAGAAATATTCAGAAACGACCGTGCAAAGCATAGCACATTGTTAGTTTAGAATAGATTGTCGGGAGAGACAGCCAGTTGCAAAAGTTTCACATCGAGCATTGAGGAAACTTAAAATGGCTATAAACTTAACTTAGCAGTGTAACGTTGGTAATTTGCTTAACAACAATCTGGTAACTATAAATATTTGAGACGGTTTTTTTTTTTTTTTTGCTTATGGCTTTACGTCCATTGACCTCGAGGTCATTAGAGGCGTGAAAGAACTTCGTACAAGGACGGAAAGGAATTCGGCCACGGGCTTTTCGAAGGACTGATTTCGAGAAACCATGGAAAACAGAAATCTGGATGGCTGGATGGACATTCAAACCTACGTCTCTCTCTCTCTCTCTTCCCAATACATTACTACTCACCAAACATGCTTGGTATGTTGAGACAGCATTGAAATAGTAAGCTATTTAGACGCTTTAAGCAATTACTGAAATTAATAAACAGTTTGTGTGAAGTGAAAATTCTAGTGCTATGTTGAGTATCAGTTTCTACTGGCTGACTGTTCTTTTTTTAAAATAAAAAAATAAAGGCAGTTCAAAAATTAGTTGTATCCTGACAGTGTTATCATTATATTGTGAATATCTCAATCAAATCTGTAGTTGCTTGCTCTAAAGCGTTATAAGTCTAATAATCACTAACACTGAGTGCTGAATATTCCTTGTTCACTTGAGCTTGATGTACTTACAATGTGCATAAGGTTGAATGATAGTACCGATAATTACGAGACAAATATTATCGTTGGTTAAGTGTATTCATGAATAGCACTAGAGCATTTGATAATCAGTCTATTAAGAAAGACATTAAATTTATCATTAACATAGGCAAAACAATTTTTCCACCTACATTAATGACAAATCAGAACTGAATGATTCAGCCAGCAGAAGAGTTATTAAAGCGAAACCAATAATAAACGTGAAGTAAATTAGGTGTAACAAAACTTGCAGTTAAATACATAATAACATTTCACCACAGAGGAAGATTACAATCATCAAAAAAGATAACATCAATTAACAATAACCTACAATAAGAAACCCTAATTCCTATTAAGCCAATTATTTGGAAAATTATGCATTATTTAGATCTATTTAGTGCAAGTTATTGCAAAACTTCAGTCAAATTGATTAAATAAAATGCAAGGAAAACCGAAGAATTGATAAGGATTTAGTTTGAAGACGGTAATCCGAGATTCTAGTTCAGATCAATTCCTTGCCAGCTGAATAGCTAAGTGCGAGTATTGTGTTAATTTGGTTACTGCTTCCAGAGTTTCTGTGACGATAGAAACTCAGACACATACACATCACGCAGAAAATAATTCAAATATAGGTATGTCAAAGTCCCGAAATCAAATTTCCGCATTATTCTTTTTTATACTGTTTTAGATGGAACATGTTAATAGATCATTTTTGAGGAAAGCATTAGCTCTGCAAAGCATTCGATTATCTTAAGATATACTAATGCGTAAAAACAGGAAGCTGTGATGCGTTTCGTTGCAAGTTAAAGACTTGGTTAGTAAAATAATTCATTAAAATTTCAAGTAGCAGAGTGTTTGTAAAACGAAATCTTCGTAGTCTAACTATAGCATCTGTCAAGGAATTAATGACCCATCAGCGAGGTAAATAAAATAAAAATTTAAGTATTTCACTTCCGTCATTTAATTACAAAATTTAAGATGGTTATATAATATCCGTCCGTTTAGAATCGTCACTCATTTTATCAACGGCACAGATTTTACAATTAAGGCGATTAGGGAATCACTAGCGTGACTGAAATGTGTTGTATAGAGAAATATTTCTTACCATTTGCTAAGATTAATCAAGAATATATTGGCTGCTGGCATGAAGAGTCTGGATGATGTTTATCAGGAGCGAAGGATTGACCAATATTTTCTGATTGAGAGGATGTCACCAATTTTGGTTCCTCAGAACATAATATCCCTCCGTTATTAGTGTGTATGTAGTCAAACTATTGTCAGACGGCTTCACTACGAAAGCTAAATTTCGTAGCCATTTGTGAGTGGAATGCAGATCTATTCAAAATGGCAACCAAAAGGATCTAATGTTAATACCCGCCTTTTTTTCTCGGCGTTGTGGCTAAAAAATTAAAATGAATAGGTTCACTGCAGTCAATGCCAAACAACTTGATTTTTTCCCAGTAGCTACATCTATAAAATATCTGCTATGATTATGTGAGTTACGTACCTGTGTGTATATAATGCCAATGACCTTTGATCTTACTTAAATTGAACAGAAAGTTCCACAATTCATCAAAAGGACAAAGACCCTTACAACAGCCGTAAGTGGTACAAGAAAAATCAAGATTGGGAACGCGTAACTTCAAAAAATCGAAACTTTCAACTTCCTTGGTTCAGACGCTGATCGATGAGGCAAATCTGGACTAAAATATAAGGCGTCGAAAACACTTGGCCACAGTAAAGCGCAAACTATGATTAAGATCTGGAAAAGCATGTAAATCAATTTTGCAACAAAGTACAGGATAATCAGCACTAACGTCTTCCTATCATCACAACGTTGCGAAACTTGGAAACACATGAAAACCAACCGTCGGAGACAGGTGCTTTCAACTATGATTTTGGAGAAAATTATTGTTGATTCCATGAAAATCAAGGGATACCGTTTTATACTACGTAAGAGGTATGATGTCAGTTTGGAAGCATAATATCTAACAACAGGTTATGAATTACAGGATGTACTAAGCAACCGTACACAACCGTTTCTCATTTAGCTCCATTTCATATTTGTTTGATGCCCCATCTTACCTACGAGTGTGAGGTCTCCGTTCTTCAGTAAGCGGAAGTCCATCTCCACTGGCAGGTGGTCTAGCCGCACCTCATATGTCGACGTGTTACCGTCCTTCCTGCACAAACAATGCAAGTGAGGACAAATAATATCATACAGCGAAGAAGCACAGGTAAGTTATTTGGAAGTGTTTGGTTTCTACTCCAGATAAGTATATCCAGGTTCAGGAAAATCAGAAGAAAGTAACATGATTTATCAGTACAGAACATATCACATTTCCTTCCAACAGATCGTAGCCCGTCAATGAGCTGAAATATGATTCGTCAACCTCATAAAGAACATAAATACTGTAGTTTGAGATATATAGGTTTCAAGATGTTCATCTGTAAGAACAATTAATATTTTGCAAAATTAAAACTAAAACTAAAAACTTTCGTTTTATTTAAGGAAAGCTAATGAATGAGGAATTCATACGTTCAAAATCAGTTATTAATTACCCTGAATTTATTCTGAGAAGATCTTTTAGGTGTATTCAGAATAAGAAATACAGATCTCTCAAATTCTTTTTTATCTGGACAATATGAAAATCCTTTACCGTAAGCGCTATATCGACAAGATAGCTACTTACAACGTCACTTTGTAGAAACCAAACTTTAAATGATTTTAATATCGTTCCCATGTTTAACGTTCTGAAGTATGTAACTTAAGCCTCTTCTGTTGCTATGAAGGTGTGAATAGGCTTCCTAATCAAACTTAAATTGCAGAGGTCATTGGAACAGAAACGCCAAGAAAGCGAATTCAATTTGCGTCGCGGTCGCCCTGTAGAAAGTACTATTCATCTCGTGAGCATTGAGTACTTTCTTTTCTTTACTTATGGGATGAAAATAAAATAAGCCACGCATTAAGCTGTTACGTGTTGGAACCATATGCTGAGTAGTTCTGGTGTCTTCTTTCTTCGTAGCTTTCTGCACAAGACTACACAGGCGTTAACGGAATACAATAATTTTACAAAATTAATGACAAGTGGAAAGAATTCCAAATTCTAAATCAAATTTCGTAGAAATAAAAGTAAAACACTTTCATAAAAATACGCTTCTGACGATAAAATAGTGCCAAAATATCATGGTTTTCAATTTATAAAAGTATTAACAAAAAATATTTTGTCTTTAAAATTGTCTTGAAACATTGTTCTCGAAAAAAATTGAAAAAGAGTTTTTCATGATATGTGTTAGACAAACTGTACGGTACACACTCACAATACTTGAAAGTAACTTGAGTTAAGTCGGGTCCAAATGGTTGCAGTCAATTGAAGTACTAGCACTAATCTTCGTTACATTGCAGGTTTCGACTTGTAACGTACAAGGACTTTTATTAACAGAGATTATAAAATTAATTATTGCTTTTTTGTTTGTGTTAGAGAGATTTCTCTTACTAAAATCATTTTTGAAACTTCAACAATAATAATTTAAGTGGAATTGCTTAGATACAAACAGATTTTACGAAATAACTATTATTCGAGGATAGAATGTGTGTTAAATTGCAAGATATCGATCATGCAGAGCAGAACTACTAATAATAAAGAGTGAAACTACCTACAGGGCGGGTATCCTGATGCCTCCCATATACTCAAGACATCTGAAGTTAATTGAAATACAAAACATTATTTGAAGCGACTCAAATGTCATAAATTCCGCCAGAAAGATTGGACGGCAGCCTGTACGTTTCAGTCGTTGTTTCAAAAGTGTTATCACAAAACTATCTGTATAGTTAGCCTGTTAAGATGAGACGGTATTCCTAATTTTATAGCTGGCGTTGCACTAGAAAATATGGGAACCCATGGAATGCGCATCGCAGAGATTTCAGGTAAAGATGGGTATTGATAACGACCATAAATTCATAGTAATTCAACTTATCAGTCAGTTTCTTGGAGCTGACCAAGCCTTTGCTTCATTTATTATTAATGTATAAAATATTGTCACAGTACACTATACTATATCTTCTAACCTAAGGGTTGCTAATGAGCGCAGTTATCTGTCTGTGAATCGTATCAGTTTTATGGAATGCGTTCTGTATTATTATGCTTGCGTAACGTGCAATGTTTGATGCAAGAAGCAGTGTTCGCCTTGCTGAGTGCAGAAAACAACCTTAAGATCGCTTAAGTGCGAGTCTTTACCAACTAGACACAAAATCGTATGTGATAGTACAAAAACTAATTCCTGACATTTTCAGGTAACGTAGCAGACTCTGTTTCACGACCTTCTAATGCCACGACATATTTGCATTTGCACCGCTCATAATATCGTTCAGTTGCAATTAAATTTATTGAAGGTAATCAGTGCGCTGTGAATTAAGAGCACTTCCGACGGAGTAATATATGCTAAAGTAATCTAAAAATTAAAATTTACTTATTTTGCTCACAACTTTTTTAAAAAAATTCTTCAGATACCACGGGTAATTTAAAACATTGATGGATACTCATGCCTTTACTGTCCATTGAAAAAAATAAAAAGTTATCTTAGTTGAAGGGTAAGTGGCAGAAAATTTTTTTCGACCCCATTATGTTTTTGTAACTGGTTCAAATGTAATTTTATAAAACTGGATGATTCATAAGAAAATTCCGCAAATAAAACACTATGAACAACGAGGTTGATGGTTTGTAGTAGGTTGAGAGATGAACTGTAGCGATGTCTTTCTGATTTCACTTGACGTATGCTATCCTATAGCTCTCTACTTTGACACAAACACCTGAAGTTTTTTCTTCCAGGATAGCGAATTGTCACAGACCTCACCGGAATACTACTAAGCTGAACAAAACTCAGTATTTTGATATATCTATGATATGTGGTGCTGCTTTATTGCTGTAATGCGATCGTAGTCCGTGAGAAAATTTCGCGAGTAAAATGTTTATTTCGAAATTGTATAGCGAAACGCAAATATTTCCCTCACAGAACTAAATATACAAAAGCTCCTAACTGTAGAAAATAAACACAGCTTACCAATATCTCTATAATATGTGGTGAGTCTATCTGGCAGTAACGTGGTCAATCCATATCGACGCAGTGACGCCTAATGTCTTGACTTTGATCTATCTCCTACACTACATCGATAGTTAATACTTTTGCCCTTCCAGAGCTGAATTCCGAAAAAAATCCTTTCTCAGTTTATGAGGCCTCAGTTTCTAAAATGATTCCTTATTTATCGATTTAACCTAGGTATCAAAGAAGTGGCTCGCCACAAAAAGAACATTTAAAAAATAATATAAATAATTTTAATGTTCAAACACACAAAATCATATTACTTTCTTCCACTTCTCTCTCTTACCAGTTTGGGTCCTGCATGACAATGTTGTTAAATACATCTGCAGAAACTAATGCCTTCTGTATCTATACAAGACAAAACAAATTTTACGGAAGTATTTTAAGATCAGATCTTGTATAATGAATTGGAAAGAAATTTATGGCTTCCGCTATTTGCGATCATGTTGCCAGTTCCATACCATTTTATTTAGTAGTGACTTTTGCGTCGGGCTCATATAATTTTGGACACTGCAGTGGGGACAACACAACACAACACTTAATTGAAACCATCCAGGTCGTAGGCCGGACTCGAACCGGCAACCATTACAATGCGAGTCTATCGCGCTACATCCTACACCGACAGGTGAAAGGCCGGCCAGCCGGTGTTTTGACCTGTCAGTGGTGAGATGCAGGTCGTCGACTTCCTGCTCGAGGCAGGCTGGCTGGCAGGGGCAGTGAAGGAGGTGTGATGGGCCCCACGGCGGTCGCAGCTCAGACCACAGTGCCGAGTGCTGGCGTAAGCACCTGACGCCCTCCAGGCCACACTCAGGCCAGTCTGCGAACACAAAACAGACATTCATCAAACCAATGGCAGTTCCCTGCTACCTGTTTATAACCAATTTTTTAAGCTACTTTTTAAGTTTCTGAAAAAAAAGGGAAACGGAGCTCTCATGTGTTATCTCTGTCTTTTACAGATATTTGTCTGGGATAGAACTCGTAAACGAAATAAGTTTCAGACATCAAATTTCCACATGTTTTGTATTCCGTTGGCCAAAAATCGAACATAGATTTTAAAAATTACACTGAGGTTTGTAAGGTCCCTTACATATTTTTGTGAACAATATTTGTTAAATAATTAATTAGATATTAGTCTTGCTTGTGTTGTGTAGACAAATGTGTTAAATTAGTATGAAAGAAGGAAAAAGATAAGCTTGTAGTAAAGTGCCAGAATATCTATGGAGTATGGACAATGGTCATCTATGATAATGTATATCTTTGGACAGCAGCAAAGAGAGAAGGGAATATGGCGAGTTTTGGACGAGAATATAATATCTAGCTGGCACGTAGTTGAATAAAAAACGGAATGTAAAGAAGTGTATTTTGTACCAAATGATTATAAATAAAAAAGTGCTTTCGAGTGTTTCTTAAAAGAATCCATTGTCGATATATATATTATTTATTTGTTTCTGAACTGTGAGTTGAAATAATCTGCCGGCTTCTGCAGCTAATATTACGGCTTGAAGACGGGCAGATTAAACATATCAAGAGGATCTAAGGTAAATTACCTAAATCCAGGAAGAGGTGATCTTACAGGTGCCAAAAGTAATGAAATAGAAACGTATAAATGTACCGTGCAGTATCGGAGCACCCTCGAGAGTAGTGTGAAAAGTATTCTGACGTGATTATAACCGCACGGCATGTGTTATCGGACTTTGAACGGGGAATGTTAGTTGGCGCTTGACGCATCGGGAATTCCATTTTGGAAATTGTTCCTGAATTCAACATTCCTCGATCCACAATGTAAAAAGGGTGCCATGAATATTTAATTTCCGTCATTAGTGTAAAACATAGCGGCCGACCACGTCTACATAATGACCGGCGATGTCTGCATCGAGGTGTCAGTATTGACAAACAGGCAGCACTTTGTCAAAGATCAGCAACACTCAATGTGGCGGATCTGAAATTAATTTGTACAGCTGCCAGCGAGAGAGAATAGTGATGTATTTGGAAGTTGTGATAAGTTAAATATTAATACTGTGGAAAGTCGTGTTAAGTTTGTTACCATATAATACAAGAAGAATTCTAAAAAGATTTTATAGTGTTATTGATTATTTGAAAAGGAGAATGGAGACATAATTTCAGGTAGTAGTTTAAGAGTTATTTTCAGGCGAAGAAAAAGATGAATAGGAATTAAAACTGGAAAAGCAAACATAAAAATAAATCTTGGTATAAAAAGATGTCAAAACACGTATTTCCTCGCTGGCAGAAGATGTAAAGGATCACTCTAAGGTAAAGAAAATGTTATAGAATTATTTATAATCGTCGTTGACTGACCGAAAAGTAGGATTTGCATATTGAGTGATTAAGACAAGAAAGGTAAAAACCGTTAATATAAGTAAATAACTTCCTTAAGCAAGTGGGTAGGTTATAAGTGGTACATGCATCTAACTTCGGTCGTAAGTAGGCCTAATTCTAGGCTGTGATCGATAAGCCAAATTTTTAAGAATTTTAACGCTTATACTAAGGAGATAGGGTACAAATATCTCGTGGTCCAAATTTGACTGTTGCCGTATAGTTTTGGATCTGTTTCGTAATAGATTGATTGAAAGTATAGAGAAAGTACAAAGAAAGTCACTCGATTCGTAACTGCTTGCAACAGTCCTTCCAAAAGCAACACAGATTGGGCTGGGATTATCTGGATTATCTGGCAGACATTTGAATTTATTGACAAATATGCGAATAACATGTTTCATTACTTCTTCTATCAAGCTACTTGGGTCGCAGTAACAGGAGAAATCTTATTAGAGAAATTAAGTGTCGTGCGGATGTTAGTAAGAATGTTTTCTTCCCTCGTGCTATTCTCGACCGGAATGCACAGAATTAGTTTTGGTACAAATTCTGTGAATTTCAGAGTATAGATGTAGATCTAATATTGTTTGCGAGAAAACCTTTTTATTTTGCCATCTATTGATACTATCTCATTGAAAGCGCTATTAACAGATGTAATAGATATGATAGAAACTCTCTTCAACAAATATGATTGGAACTGAACTTCTGACTAGCGGCGCGAACGGAAACGTAGGTGCGGTTGTAGAGCTATGAAGCAGAGTCCCTTACATAATCTGAAAATATATAAACCATTAATTTTTGCGCCAAACTAAGGGCCTCTGATATTCCATGTAAGAAGCATTTGTTAAGATCATTAGGGTACTGAATCCAAATTGCGCGAGGCTCGAATCGCATTTGCTTTTTTTTTTCTTATTTGTGGGCAATTAATGCTTGTAACCTTTATTACAAAAGGATTTTCACAGCTGCAATAAATCAGTAATTTCATTACTGATATTTAATTCTCAATTGGAGCCTTTTTTAAATTTCATTTTTACACTCTGGCAACATCCGGTGATCCATGAATGTATCTGACCTATGGCAGGGTAGTAACAGTTGCTAGGTATCTGCTAACTTTGTGTTTTTATGTTTGTATAGCATGTAGCTTGTGCGGAACTAAATGAAAACCATCCCATCATTTTCATAGTTGACTGTTGAAATTCGACTTCAAATAGGGTATCAGGTATAGCGTGTTCGAAATTTGAACCCACCTTTTCTCTACCTCCTCGTACATTTGGCATTTCTTGAAACTATCTGATGATTGTATGGAACAACGCTGTACTAAAAAAATCTTACTGCAGTCTGTAGTATTAAAAACTTTTATGCCCATGGCATTTCGCCTCGTCGGCGCCTACTTTATTAGAGGCGGGAAAGGACTGGTGGAAAGGAACGGGAGGGATTCATCCATGGCCTTTTTAAGGAACCATCCCGGCATTTTTTGAATTATTTTGAGAAACCTTGCAAAACAAAAATCTGGATTGTCGGAGGGGATTCGAACTCGGGTTCTCCCGAATCCAAGCAAGATCGTTACCGCTCACCTATCGCACTCGGTTAAAATTGTACAAATTATATTTAACCTTTAATCATATCTACACCGTTAGCAGCAATTTAACAGCTGCAAATTTTTTTAATTTTACGTGCAGGTAGTGATGAAGTTAACAATTAAACAGGTATTAAGAAACTGTACAATGAATGTTTTATGATCATCCATCAACATCAATTTCATTTTCTTTTACCAAATATGATCAGTTCTGAAGCCTATAACGTGGTGTAGAATACTGCACGTTAATAAACTGTTGTGATGTTTCTTTGTCTATTAAATTTTTGTATTACTTTCTTCAATACATGTCTGTGTCAAGAACTGTGTATTTTGATTCAGGAGGAAGAAATATAACCTTAAGGAAAAAAACGTTTATATTTTAATTAAGTAACACATGCTATAAAAAATCATTTTGTTTCAGTCGTTTATTTTCGAGAGATTATGGTTACAAATGTAACCCTATCGGTTTCATGGGCTGTCTAATGAAAGAGTATGAAAGCATATCAGCCTTCGATTCCACTGTCAGTTCCTCTTCTCGTTCTATCATTTCACATGGTTGATACTCTTCTTGTTTTCCACATCTTTTTCTTCGGCTTTTATGTAAACAGAACCACTTTACTACGACATAAAAATATTTTAGAGGGAATGTTCGAATTACAGTGACAGTAGTTAATTCTATGTTAAAAATCTTAAGAAACAATGCAACGAATATATTTTGATAATATTGTTTCTATATTTTAAATTTCCATTGTAACAGTTGATTAATTATTGACCAAATAATTTTAAATATTCATTCTATAAGATTGTGTCTCAAGCAAATATATTCCGCTAATAAACATAAGTACTAAAATTTTCTACTCCTTTTAAATTACATCTCTTTTTATTATTTTTCACAATTTCCTTTTGGGTACATTAAGCCATTTCTCGGCACTGATACTGAAAAGGGCTTCGTATGTCATCTTCGTGGTTGTTATAAACGGATACATATATATATATCTGGGAAGCCGACTCCTGATAACAGCGTCAACATACCTGGTAGCCTCGGAGACAGCGGTGGAGTGCAGTTACAAAGTACCAACTGTTGTAGCGCACGGCAGGCTACCACGCAGGAGCCTCGCGAGTAACGTGGGTAGACAGCGTGCAGGGGTTTCTCGGCAGGTAAGCGACAGCCACGCCGCTTAGCGGACAACAGTGATACCTCTGGTTCCTGCCGCGTCTCTCGTACACGCACTAGGTGGCGCGCAACCTGACCCGAGCCCAGCACCACGGCGCGCAACATGGCAGAGCCCAGGTGTGGAACTTCCTCCGAAGAATGAACAAACACCTGCCGAAGCAGAATCAGTACCGTAGTCAGTCTAAGCTGCTAGGGAACGCTCAACTTTTCTTCATTGGTATAATATAAATTTGTGTGGTAGATTAATTGAGATGTTTATTTACTTGATTTAGCATTGGTAATGATTTCAACTACCAGAATGTAGGTTGAACTTTTGAGGAATAACAAAGAAAAGAAGTGGGATTTAACAAATATGAAATCTTAGAATCAGCAAAGACTATTGTAAGCATGAGTAATTCCCAAGAAAAAAAGAGATATTTTACAAATAATGTTCTCGGGTGACTAGCCGAGTTATAGGAGTGTTATCGTAATCACACGATATTTCGGCGCTATGAATCATCGGCGCCATCTTCCGGTGAAGAGAACATTATTTGTATTCTCAACGCCGAGAAAGATTACGTAATTATATAAGAGATATTTTGTTTCTGGAGAAAGTTGGTAAAAAGTAAGTAATAAAACAGTGCTCGGTATTATGGCGTCAGTTGCTTTTGCTAAATATAAAGAAGCTGGAATGGGATTCATTACAAGACAGGAGGAGGATGAGGAGGGTCATGGGAGTGTACAGGGCGTATACTGGCGATGAGGCATGGAAAGATATTGGAGTAGATATGGAAAGTAGTGCATGGAAGGGAAAAGATAACCATGACCACAAGCTGGCACTTGATTTCAGGCACAATGGTAAGGGAGTCAGGGATTAGAATTAGTTACCAAGAGAAACTATGAATAATTTACCGAAAAAGTTGAAAGAATTTAAAGATAAAATTTGTAGAGGGCAAATGTAGGTGGGTGCAGGATAGGTGGAAGATGGGGGCGTAGGGATATTGCCACCGGAGCCTGTGTTCCATTGCAATTAAATTAATTATTATTATTATAATATAAAAAATAATTTTAGATAAATATATCCCAGTCAGAAAGAAAAATAAGTTCGAATAGTAAATACTATAAAGGAATGATGCTATTAGGTGTAGTTTATGAACTTAATATTATTTGAAAGTAGAAGTTTCTAGCGTGTTTTACCCAAAAAGACAAGAATTTATAAAGTGCCTGCGCAAGTTACAACTAGTAATATTTTTTCAGAATAAATTAGTACATTGCCTATTAGAATAGGCTGCTTATTGTAATTCAAGACGCAGTTGTCAGAACAAGAGTAGTGATACTAAGCTATTACAATAAGTAGGGAACTACACACCTTAACGTCCACTTTAACTTCGATCTTGAGAACGCCAGGTCCTGTCGTTGTGTTGGAAGTCAGTTTCAGGTAGCTGGATCTATTCCTGTGGACAGAAACAGCCCAATTAAGGCGGTAACCTACAATTTGGACACCCCTGGTTACCTCTGATGAGATTACGGAGGTGAGGGTGTAGGGGCGGGCAGTGTTCGCTCTGAGCTACGCCTCCATTACATGAGCAGGCCACTTCGTTTGTCTCGGCTCTGAGAGGGTGAGCCAGCAAAGACACGTGAGGGAGGGGGACAAAACTTTATCCGTTTAAGCCACCTTAGGAAACTCATTAATGGTACTCTGTAGTCTGAGAAGTGTATGAAAGCACAGATATCCCAAAGGCAAAAATTATTTGCTCTTGGTAAACTGGAATGCTATAGTTACATTAGGGCCACCCTGTTTATTTGCATTAATTGTTACTCGGGAAAGCTTTATTCTCTTCAGTTTGTGAAATTCGAAACGATGTAGTTCACGGCGACTTTGTAAATTGATTTTAACACTATCCGTGTATAAAACACAGAGGGACTGTTATAGAAAACTAAATATAGATTTCGGTTGGTATTTACTGCAATACATTATGAATGTTTCTGACTTGATATAGATGCCCGTCGCTAACAAGATTTTATGAGTATGTTGACTCGATAATCAGGGAATAGAAATACACTAGATTTTGTTGTCAACTTCGTCTTGTGGGATGTAGAACTGAATAGATTCTAGTGTTTATATTATTCTGTTCACCGCTGCCATTTTGCTTTAAACGTTAATACAAGACCAGTAAAATGAAATAAAATCAGTAAGCTTCATAATAACCTGACATACAAAAATGATGCGATGTTATATTAAGACGCAAAGAAATGAGTGGAGCTTCAAGAATTTACAACTTTTATGATAATAAGTTTTCAACATACCTATTATCCCCAAACTGAAATTAAATTACTGTTTATGAAAATTGAAGAACCCACAAGGAAAGGTCTAAATTGTTCTAAAATCAGAGAATCTGTAGAACAGTAGA